>CAUYLG010051823.1:0-120989 GCA_963573385.1 Cacajao melanocephalus | reverse complement strand
TTTTTTTTTTTTTGTCTTCTCCAAAGACAGATTTTTCAGACTTGCATTTTCTTTTATGCTCTTGAGATTTTTTCAAGAGTACTGCCTAGGTATTCTATAGACTATATCTCAGATTTGGTTTTCTAATGTTTCTTCATGATTAGCTTCTTGTTATGCATTTTGGACAGGAATACAACAGAATCGATGTTGTGTTCCTGTCATTACTTAATAGCTGAAGGCACATAGTGTTGATTTGTCACATTCCCAGTAATTAGCTATAATCTCTTCATTAAAGCTGAGATCTGCAAGGTTTTTTCACTAAAATTTTTATTCTTAACTTTATAATTAATAAGCATCCTGAAAATTATTACTTTGAGACTCTATAAATATCCCATTTCTCATTATACTTTTACCCATTTAGTATTTTTTTTTTCCTGAAACAATTTATTTCTGTAGTGGTTGCTTTTATTTTTCTTTAATTTTAAATGCCAATGTAATGAACTATTTTTCCTTACAAGTTACTGTTTGATATTTTTGCCTGAAAGAATTTAGATTATTTTTGTTAATCTATGAAAAAAAAGCTATGTTTTGCTAGAAAAATGTCTCAGAGTAGATTTTTTCAGATAATTTTCTCCAGGTACTCCATTGACCCTTCTGACATATAGATTCAGACCTTCTTCCATTTCTGCAATACTTTTTCAGATTTTAATTTCAAATATAAATTTGGTTCCCTTTTTTTTTTTTTTTTTTGCTTAAAATCTTCAAGGGATACAACTATACTAATGTTATTCCTTGTCTCTCTTCCTTTTTCACCATATTTTCTCTAACTCTTTTCACTTGTGCTTTTTTTTCTCATTTTAATTTTCTTGACTGCTTCCCTACCTTTCTTCAAAGCCGCTTGTTAAATTTTCATGTGGAATTTATTCTTCTTATGTGAGATGATATTTTCTTTTTTAAAGAATTTTCCTGAATTTAATAAACTCACTTTCATTTCTTTCTGCATTTTCCTTTTGTCTTTTTCCACCTTTAATTTTTGAATTTCTGACTCAGAATGTTTTTCCATATCTCCAAATTCTTGTTTGTGTATATTTGACTTTGTTTGTAATGTTGCTACACTTCTTTTCTGCTTCATTTTTTTTTTTTTTGAGGGGAGGGAAGTGAGGTAGAGATAAATTGTATTTCAAGAGCTTGATTCTTGTTCTTAATTGTTTTTCTTTTGGTAAAGGTCCTAGTTTATTGGTACTCACTGATACCAGAGTAGCAACTCTACTCTTTTTGCTAAGTCTTTGTGTGAGATGTTGACCACCACCTGCAGAAGTTTGGCCTGCAGACCCTGACTTGATGGGTGAATGAATGCACTCTCACACCACTACAATAAAACAAGTGGACTAGGGATGGCTGTTGGCTGCTTTCAGAAGGCAAAATGCAACCAATCAACCAAGACCCTCTGTCCATCCACACATTCCATAGACTTTACAACAGAGGTTCTAGGTTAACACACTTGTGGATAATTACCATGGTTAAGACAATGGTTTTATGTCTGATAAAAGCTTTAGGTTCTGGGCCCAGAGTAAACACTATTAATAAATAATCCCCTTTGATCTTCCCCTGAGAGGGCCACCCAGCACAAAATTTACATGTTAGAGTGGAGACAAAGGGATGTGGGATAAACAGACTTAAACTGGGAAGGCCTTTGATCATCTCTATCTTTTCCCTAACTTAATGGACCTGCCAGCTGCCTTCAGCCTCCCCAGTAAAACCTTTTGGCCTTCCAAAGGTTTGATTAGTATCTTTTTAGATAATTTTTCCTAATATGTCTTTAATATTTTGCCAGCCACCCCGAGTGAACATCAGCCTTTGTGTGCATGTATGTGTGTGTGTGTGTGTGTGTGTGTGAGAGAGAGAGAGAGAGAGAGAGAGAAAGAGAGAGAGAAAAGAGTTTGTGGGGCCTACAATATATTCTTTGTTTAGTAAGACCCTGAAATTTGCTCTTCCCCCGTATTTCCATAAGAGATTTTTTTTCCTTTTTCCTTTTGTCTCCCTTAGAAACCACATCATTTGAAACCTGCTACCTAAAATCACATATACATAAAATTCCCAGCTGTGGTCTCAGCTACTAGTATTTTCACACTCAGTGTGAAGTTTCTCCTTCTCACATAAGTCTCAAAAAAACTTAGGCCTGGCATTATCTCCCATCTTCTCTTTTCCATGCATAGTGGGGTTTTTATGTTTTTATTTTTTATTTGTTTTGTTCTCCCAGACTATGCATGTTTGCAGCAAGGTTTTGTGGTAGTAGTACAAGTAATTGTTCATTGCAATTTAGTATGTTTTTTTCCCTTATATTTTGTTTATCATTTATGAAGGCACGGCCATTGTGTCTTATAATTTACCTAGTTTTGTCTTTTCTCATTTTTCTGTTTTGTTTTGGGGGCATAGACAAAGAGGCTTGCATTTAAGCAGTGGCCATTCTTAGGCTGCTCAGAAATTCCCTCCCACTCACATTTCACCACCACCTATAACTAATCACTCAACGTTCACTTATTCTATTATTCTATTTTTTTTTCATTTTTTAAAATTATTAGTACTATGTGCATATATCAACATAGGTGTCATTAGATATTTGAAATATTATTTTGTTTAATTTGTATTCACATCTTAGATTTGTTTAGACTATTCCTTAAATTCAGTGTTCCTGAGGTATGAGGAAATCAATCTATTTCTGTAATTTCCCATAGTCTGGCCTTAGGAACCAAGGAAATTCTCTTTGCAGTGGAAGACTTCCGTTTTCTTCTTGTCCTCTATTGCATGCACAAAAATCACAGATGAGAAACACTGACAATGTCACAAATATCAAGGGCCACCATTTTTCCTATGTATAAACCAAATTTCTAGGGTATCCATAGTCTTACTCTGCCACCCTGGCCCTGGAAAGTCAAGTGTCCGTTTTACTCTCTCATGCTGAGCTGAAATGAAATCTTTGACTCATCAAGAAATAAAAGTCAGACCAAACAAACCCTTTTTGACTTAAGAAAAGAAGAGACATCCATGATCAATTTATTTTATCAATCTCAGTGATGGCTTGATGTGAAAAATAAATAAATTAGGAACAAATAGAAGAATGTAACTGTCAGAGAAGCTGACTGACAAAACATGTAAAATAGGACATTTTTACAGAAACTGGAAATCTTCATGCAAATGCATTCTTCTAGGTCTCACCCACAGTGCAAAACGAGAAAATTAGAAATATGTATGTTTGGGCTGGAAAAAATTTTCAAAAGATTTTTTCAAATCTTCAAAAGATGTGTGTATTGCATAAACATTTTCATATAAGGGAGTGGTGATGACAAACATAAAAAGAGTAAGTACAGTGTACTGAGCACTTATGCAATAGGTACTGTGCTAAAGTGTTTTGCATACATTACGTTTTTTAGTCTTCAGAACAAACGGTTGAAATACCTTACAGTGGATATTATCGGTTCCTTTTGTTAGTATCTATTTTATTCTCCTTTTAAAAAACAAAATTTTCCATGTACTTTAGATGATTCTGTAGTAGATACTGCTGGCTTCTGCTAATATCCATGTGCTCCTCTAATTTCTCTTTTCTGTTACAACTGGGTTGGCAATCTGATTAAATCTTGGCTAGTGCAATGTAAGTGTAAAATGTACTACCTCTAGGCTCAGGGAGGCATGTGGTTTAGCATCAGT
This sequence comes from Cacajao melanocephalus, assembly GCA_963573385.1. Taxonomy (NCBI): domain Eukaryota; kingdom Metazoa; phylum Chordata; class Mammalia; order Primates; family Pitheciidae; genus Cacajao; species Cacajao melanocephalus. The sequence goes on along the minus strand of CAUYLG010051823.1, from coordinate 117,305 downwards.
GTACATTCTCCATTTCCATTATCTTGGCCCTCTCTGACAGCTGAATAATGCCAAGGTAACCTGGAATTTATAAGATAGTAGAGCCATAAGACTGAAGCATCTTGGGATATAAACAACTGCTTAGAGGACAGTTACTAAGCCTACATTGGACTGAGTTAGAAATAAACTTCTATTGTTTTAGGCCTCTGAGAATTGAGGTATTATTTGTCACTGTGGCATAGTTCATTCTTTTCTGAATTAACTGAAAAATCAGTACTAGGGGTGATATACTGTTGTAACAATAACAAAAAGCCTAAACCATGTGGCCTTGGTTTATATGTCAGGAAGTCCTGAGTAACGAAACTCATGTTTGATCCTGGAAAATTGAAGATCTGTATTATGCAGATGGAAAAACATTTTATAAAACAGACTTCTATAACTAGAAACATAGATAAAACCTATTGAATTTATAACTTTAGGGGAAGACATTGGAACACAGACTGTTAATAGTGCATGCTAACTACTATTGGCTATATGAGGCAAGGTATTACAGAACCAAGAAAAAATTGACTAAGACTAAGAAAAAAGTGAATGCTTTGCAGGAAGATATAAAAGAACTAATTTAAGTACAGAAACCCAGATTTTTGCATCATTGAAAATCTTTCTGTTTCTAGTCCCAGAATATTAAGATTTAAATTTTAAAAAGACATTGATAAACCCAGGTCCAATAAAGCTTCTCAGTCAGTCAAAATAACTCAATCTTCAACGTAACAGTAGAAAAAATAGTACAGAAAGCAATAATCAGATTAAGAGTGTAGTCTTTCCAACTACTATTCTAGATACCTGCAAAGGAGTAGCTCTTAAATTAAAAAGGAGAAAGGATGCAGCATTAAGAAAACAAAATTAGGTTCTAGAGTTTTATCTGAAAAATAACTTTATAGTTATCAACCATGGAACTTAACAGAAGCAAATAGATAATATGTCTCATAATTTTTATAAGAAATTATAATGAAAATGTAACAAAAAACCTCACAAAGTATGGACAAAAAAGGCTTTGCTATTTGAGTCTTAAAGGAACCTTGGGGTTCCCAAACCGGTCCTGACCAGGATGCCGGCTTAGATGTTTGCAGAATCCTCAAAGACAGCATGCTTTACAAAGCCCAGTGTAGATCAGGTTACGGAGACTAAACAGAATGACAGAATCTCCATGACACCAGAGCTGGGAGATCTGGTGAACATGGAGAGAGAAATTATCCCCTATCTATGAGAGAGTAATGCAGAATCAAGTCAAATAGCTTCCCTCCATTACCCATGCATGGAAATTTTGTGTTTCCAGAACCTCAAAATTTCAGAATCCAGCTGATCATCACTGTCTCCTGTGTTTCTCAGTTTTCTTTTTTCCAAATGGGATATACAATATGGTTCTTCTGTCTAGATTGATTCATAATAAAGGTATATGTGGGGAAATGGGTAGTTCTGCCTTTTAATTGACAGGCTGACAATCTAGGAGGAGACACATCAATATCCATGTAGTTTTCTATGTTTTTCAGAATTCCTTGTATTTGGATCTGCCATTTCACTTGTTCTAGTAAATGGACTGTGAATGAAAATAGTAGTAGTTTACATGTCTGATGGCTTCCTAATGCTTGTTCTCTTCCCCCTGCAATCTAGACAGATTATTCAATAGAGCATCAGAAACTATAAGATGGAGGAGATACACCACCAAATTAATCCTGGATTCCAAGTCACAACTTAGAAGAGAGTCGTTTAACCAACATGAGACTGATTTTTATAAGAAATTAGCTTGTATTACTTTAAATACCTATGATTTCACCATCTATGATCACTGTTAGAAGAGCTATGTGTGTCTTGACTATTATAAATTTTGAATGCAATTCCAGGTCAAGGGCTGGGTCCCTGCTGACCTCAGCTTGTCACCAAATTCCATTCCCATGGTCTTGGCCATTTGTTCAAGGTTGTTTTGTGATCTTGTTTGGAATGCTGAGCAGAGGTCAGTCTGTCTTCTGGCTAACAAATTGTAGACATGTGAGCCCTGAAATGGCTACAGTCATTTTGTCACCATGAAGGAAGTCAAATTGGAACAAAGTGCCATAGTGGAAGACAGTAAAGAGAAGAAAGGGAATTAGATTCTTGATAACATTACTGAGCCACTGAATTAAACAAACCCTGGCAACTATCATACCTCTGTTCTTCAAGATACACAGGCCAATAAAATATTTTATTGCTTAAGTCAGCTAAGAAGAATTTTCTACTGCTTATAATGGAATGAATAATAAATAAATTTGACCTACAATAAACCAAATTTTGATGATGAGGAAATTAAGGAACAGAGAGATGAATTAACATCATATGTAACTGATAAGTGGATATACTAAGAGTTGAGACCCAATTTTCCAGCTCCAAATCCCAGTTTTTACACACTATATGTTGTATTATACTATTGTTTCCCACTCTGCTGTTCTCACAATCTACTATTGAGTGTTAGAGGCAAAAAACAAAAACAAAAACAAAATCAGACAAACAAACAAATACCACTGAACAGAAAACAGGATGTCTGTGTCCCAAGACATTATTCTTTCTGGAACTCTTACATCTATTTTCAGAGAGCCAAATTAGAAAATTGATTCCTCTTTTCAAGCCCTGATCATCATAAAGGGGCCTCTATTATCCTTGAAGGAGTGCAGCCATAATAACAAGGGCCAGTGATTATTGGATTTGAGCTCACCACCCTTGCTCGAGAGGAACTATAGAAAAGGGAACATGCTGTGGAATCAGTAAATGTAATATCTAAAAACAGCCAACAGCTGTGCCTGATGAGCATCTGGGGAATGTTTTTGCCGGGTTTGAGGAGGTACATGGCTACATTAGTTACAGCATTTTATAAAAATTTACAGGCAGAAATTTCAGGTCAGCATATTTAACAAAAACAAATCTTGTATTTCTAGAGTGTGGACCAGATGTTAATGTATTTGAAAGGATATGCGTTTCCGTGAGTGTCTGTGGGTGTTTGGTGTGAGAATGATAAAGATATGTGTTTTCCCACAGGCATGTGGTCTTAAGATTAGAAGCCCTTGCTTATGGTTAGGAATTATAGAAACAGGTGTATAGTTGGGAGTGGGAGGTCGGAGAGAGGGAGAAGGAAATTGAAGTGGAATAAAAGGTAAAATGAAAGAAGCAGACGCCTCATCCAAACACTGGATTTTAGAGGTTCCAAGTTCACAAGATTCATATGCCAAATATATACAAAATACCACAAATAGTTTTGTTGTTGAAAGACACAGATTTTAATTGTTCTATAATTAGAAATGAAAGTCCATCCTTCAGAATTAAAAAAAAAAACTACTTTCTGACCCTTGCCCTGCGATTTTATTCATACCACCCTCCCACTTCACTCTTGGTATTGACTATCCCTTCAACATGCTTAATAATGCCATAGGAAGATCATAAGAATAAATAGAAGTATTTTTCAGATGCTTCATATTTCTAAGATAATATATCAGCAGAATATAAGAATCATCAAATGTCAGAGCAGGAGAGATCTCCAAGTTCATATAGTGCAAGGAATATGCTTGGAGACATTTACTGTTTCTACTTCAGATGGGACAAAACTGAGCCATTCTGAAGAAAGCACTGCGCCTATGGCAAAAGCCGCTGCAAATCTTCTTGTTCCACTTTTAAATCTGTCTCTATCTGTCTCTCTCTCTCTCTCACACACGCACACATACACACACACACACACACACACACGCACACACACAGCCTACCAACCTCTTACCCCTCCTTTATTCAGTCAGGAATAATTATTTAGCATTAACTAGATTAGCTGCCAGGTCTCCTTTAATGCAGTCTCGTCTCTCTATTATAACATGCCTCTGAGAACTGCTCAAGGAATCAGGATCAGGACTGCTAGCCTCAGCTCAAAGCCTGGATGAGGCTAGGGCTGTGTCCTGTTAACCTACAATAAAAGAGAGTTGCATTAAATGTGTCTTCTCTCTGTCCCTGAGAATCCTCGAGAGAATTAGGGCAAGTCTATCAATTGCCTGAGTAGGTCTTTGTGAACTCAAGTTTAACAGGAAAAAAGACCAGAGAAGAGAGAAAAAGGGAAGAGGGATGGAACCTCAGGGTACAAGAACACAAACAACTCTTTACTGTGCTAAGTTATCATTATTACAAGGGAAGAGGTTAATTCATCTGGGCAAGGTTGGTTGTCCCCTTTCACGGAGAGTACACCACTGTGTGGAAGGTTTTCTACGCATGCCCTAGGATGGCTTCCTTCGAGGACTCCCAAGACTGCCAGAAAGCCTGGACAGTAACCTGAAGGGACAACTCTCCTGTCGTCTTGCCTTCAGAAGTGGCCAGGGGTTAGCAGACTCCTACTCTGGGCCAAATCCAACCTGACACCTGTTTTTGTACTATAAATGGCTATTACATTTTTAAATTTTGAAAAAAACACTAGAAGAATAATATTTCATGACATAGGAAAATTCCATGACATTCCATTTTCATAGTCCATTTTTTAGAATCCAGCCATACCCACTTATGTCTGTGTAGCTGACTCCATATTACTGCAGAGACCCTATGGCCCGAAAGCCCAAAATACTAAAATATTTACTTTCTGGCCTTTTGCAGGAAGTTTGCTGACCCACTGGCACTGGGCATAATCTGCTAGGAGGAGGTAAATTGAAAGTAAGTTAGCAAGTGAGATAGTCTTACACAGTGGAGGGTCTGAGAAAAGTCTAGCCTATGTTTATTTAGATAACACAGGAGAGGGTTTCTCTTTAAAAAATCATGCAAATCTTTTGGCACCAAAAGATACTAAGTTGGGAGACTATCTTTGTCATTCATTTAGGCATTTACTCAGCCGACATACTGTATTAAGCACTTACTGTATACGAAAAAACCCACAATCTTCAAGGAGAGGGGCTGTGGGAGGGCTTAGAGCAGTGAGGCTCTGCCTTTTTGAAGGTATGGCCCCCTGAATGGCCTCAAACACACATCTTCCAAAAGAGTTATTTTTTTTTCTCAAGTTATATTTAACTAACTCTCTGATCCAAGCATATGAGCTCTTTCTCTTTCCTTTCTGAAATAAAGGGTAACATTTGTCACCTAAGTACTTCTCTACTGCAGATGAAAATGAAAATCCCTTAGCAATTTCTCATAAATGGGTCTTTGGTTTTCTGCCTTATCTGACGTAAAGATGTTAACTTATCTCTGTAGATCCCTTTCTGTGTAGAAAGAACTTTTACACATACCAACACATTTATTGGTTGAATTAGGTACTATGAATACTTCCAATTTACAGATGATTCAACCAAGGTTTGAGGACTTTGCTAGTATGTCAAGTATGTCATTAGAATGGGGTCCCAGTCCAGGTACTCTAATTTCAAACCCAATGACTCTTTCTCTTGGCAACTGAAAAAAACCACTTACTTCCTATTTGAGCTTCACTTTTTATCCTGGTTAAGAATGGAAGAAACAAGAGGGATAAAGCCCTGAGAAGCTAGGGAAATGGGTTCTTGAGAACTGTTAAGTATGGATACTGACTGGAAAAGTTGTAACTTCTCTGAGCTACTGGCTCCCATTTGGACAAACCAATAATTCCCTTTTAGGGTTTGCACTGTATACATTTTTATGTTAAATTCTGTTTTGCAACACCAAAGGAACAGAGATAATGTGCTATAATAAAAAGTAACCTCGATTTGGCCACAGAACACTTGGCCAGATCTAACTCTATTCTTTCACCAATGAGCTGGGTGTCCTTCAGTCTTTGGGTAAGTCACTCCAAATTTTTGCATCTCTAAGCCTTGTTTTTTTTTTTTTTTTAATTAGGGGTAGTCTATAAACGGGAAAGTATTCAATTAGTTACACTCTAAGTTCTTCCAGGTTTAATGCTCCGAAACTGCATAAATTTCATTATTTTGGACTCAGTACTAACTTTCATAAAAATGTCAGTTTTATCCAAAAGTTGTATGAAATAGACAATTTTAGGTGATGATAGGTTTTTCTTACATTAAAAATAAAGTATATTTTCTTTTAATAAATACTATTTTATGATAAAAAGGAAATGCTTCCCCTGGACTGATTTTGATTATTTGTCTAACTTCAGTGAAGTCAGTGGAAATGCAGTAGAATTTTGTTGCTTCAGTTCCCACATCTCCCTAGAGTGGTCCTTTTAATCTCAACCTGTCATGATCTTACACGGACAGTGCCAAAGTCCAAGTGGCAAACTTGGACTCGAAAACATTTGGCCTCATGGCATTGGTTTTATGGCATCCCCTTATTCTGTTGTTTAAATCTAGTCAGTTGAATGCATTTCTGCCTCTTACTTTCCCAGTGAAATTCTTAGTCGCTCTGGTAGTAGAGAAGTGCCCCTTGTCTTGTGCCCTGAATCCTCAGAGCACTGATCACGATGCTTAATATTTGCAGAGCTGGGGCTCTGGAGCTGGAGAGTCTCAACTAAACTTATCGTCATTTATTAATATGCATCTAACAAGTTGAGTGGACAGGTATTAACCAATATCACCATGGAAAACTTAGGAATGTTTAAAGCACTTCCCCCATACTAAAAAATTGTAGATATTTATATAATAAACATGATAGCTCTTAAAATTGGCATATCTTTGTTGGAGCACATAATAGTAACAATAAATTTTGACTAAATTATTTTCTTTTGCCTTAGGATAGCACAGTTTTGCAAACATTACAATTCCCTGTTTTTCTTTGATTGATACAACCAAAACACCAATGTTAAATAAAGGATCCACTAAATTTGTTACTTTATTTTTACTCCCATTAAAATTTGCATATTGATTCATTCGTGTCATGTTTTAGTCCTAGGATTTGGGGCAGCATCTTAACATAGAGCTACCTGGCAGCAAAGAATAATTTGGTTTGGAAATTTCTGACATTTAAATTATTAACACAAAAGCACACCAGGAAAAGAAGGGGTTTCCTTAGCAAAATGCTACAGTCCCAGTCCTTTCTCTTGAAGTTGTCACCATTCGTTGTGAAAGATTGTTTGATGTTGCCGAGGTTGGAAAACACCAGTTCATTTGTTTTGTGTGTGTGTCTATGTGTGTGTGTGTGTATGTGTGTGTGTGTGTGAGTGAGTGTGTGTGTTTCTAAATAAAAGCCTTTGTTTCTCAGTTTGATATTTTTCATGAATAATTGGAGACTGTGGAAATTGAAAAGGATTTTTGTCTCTAGTTGAACTGAAGTGATAAACATTCTTGGAAATCAAAACCTGCAAAGCAACAAGTACTGTTTTTTACCCCAACTGTTTAAACATAACCTACATATTGGGAGACAGAAAAAAAAAAAAAGCAACAAAAACACACAATAACAATAGGGTATCTGCCCATACTCTGTGAAGCCACTAGGAAAGTGTTTATCCAGGTCTCTGTGTCTATTATTCGGTGCAATAGCTATTATTATTCCTGAGTGTCCCTTGCCTAGTCCAAAGATAATCTCTGTGACTTACCTAAGCAGGTATTCAGTCTTATCAAAGCTTCTAGATACAGGCCTTGTATCTTGTCATTCATAATGATGCAGTGCTTTCCAGGTGAACCAAATTATGCTATGTTTTCACTCCTTGTGGATCAACTTGACAAGTGATAATGATGATAATAATAAAAAACAATAATAATACAGCTACCAGTTAAAGAATACCAATTTGCCAGGCATATAAAGTACTATGTGGCTTGTGGCTGAGTTAATATTCACAATGCCCTTCTAATATAGGTATCATGAGTTCCATTAGGCAAATAAGGAATTTGAAATTAACTAGTTTCTTCCAGAATAGATACTAGTTATGTGTGAGCTAGAAATTAAACTCAGGTGAGTTTGCCTCCAAAGAAGTTGTTATATCTCGTTCTTAGGATGCTTTAAAATCCAGATGTGGCATTTGGACACACTTCAAGGAAGGAACCTGATCAAGCAAACACTGTTTCTAAACATGAAACAAGTGATCTGGAGGTGCTCTGAGAAGAGATTATTCATTCACAGTGAGGGCAGTGGAGGATCGCTCAGTGGAGGAAGTTGTGGGAATCGGAATTGAGACTCATAAGTCTGGTAATGAGTCAGGAGAGACTTTCACATTTTACAGTGGGAGAGGTAGAGATCAGTGCAGATCAAGTGCTTCATTTTGATTTACCCATTCCTCTGATTGTTAGGAGACACAGGTCTTCTCTGTTACCATTGCCCTTTCAACCAATCCTAAACCAGAAAAGAACATCAAAGTAGACTATTTCTTTTCACAAAATGCCTGTTCAATTGCCTTGTCCATATGCTTTAGTCTGCAGATAACAGGTGAAATGAGCAGAGAATGAAATGTAATGATTTTGTCCTATTATAGTCATCTTCCCCCAGAGGCACAATGGCCAAAATGAGGAACACAGGGTGGGAAACTATGAAAGGGATACGAAAGGATTTGCATCATGTTAGAATACACCACGGGCGGTACTGACTTTGCGGCTTGCCCAGAGAGGCCATGCAAAACTGGACTTAGAGGAAAGGGAGAAGAAAAGAGGTCAAATGAGGGAGCAACTACTTTTTTACCCCACTGTAAAATCAGTTGGGGTAAAGAAACACACACACCTGATGTGGCAGTGCAGAACAAGTGCACCAGGATGTGTCGGGTTTATGACTTCAGAAGTTCCTAGCAGATACCACAAGTGTGTCTGACATGGAATAGGTTCATTTCAGGACTCTTACAAAAGAAAACAAGACAAAAGAAATAGAAAAAATCTTGAGTCAGCGCTACCAGGAAGGAATCAGGGAGCAGGTCTCTTCTAGTTTCTTGGGGTGCAATTCTGGTCTTAACCCAATCATAGAAGACAAAGACATTGAAGAGGGAGAAATAAAAATCTCCTGATTACTCCAGAGACGCACGCTGACAAAAGGAAAGGCCATCAGTCTGAGATTCCCAGAACAGAAGCGGGAGGCAATGGCAGGCCAGCGTCGAGATGGTGGAGGCCTGGGGAAAAGCACAGCTTTCACACAGATGTGGTCTGAAACTAGGTAGAGTCTGGCTGTAGTGTGAGGTAGATTAACATCTCAAAAATAGATTATGCCTTCCTGGAAGATAGAGTGTCTGCCTGATATAGTTATTTATTTGTTTTTTAGTATCCTTGAGAGACTAACGTCGAGACTTGTACAGAGTAACGCTTAATCCATGACTTTAAATCATTTGATAGAATCAAAAAATGAGAAAAGAGAAAACGTAAGCAGACACAGAAAAAGTAAATAGAAATAACATGTCCTTTAAGGGAGAGAAATAGAAAAGGCTTCCTCTCCCAACTTCTCTCCCTGTAGCGTGACTCTGGCTAGCTGAAAAGCAAATGGAATGAGCCTGATAGAGAAATGTGCGTGTCAGTGAGAAATTTTCAACCTATCTGCAGGACACCAGAGGGAAGATAGCCTGTGGCATCAACCACACCCATTCATCAGGCAAATGGGTACAGCAGTCACGACACCATTACTTTTCAGCCCTCACTGGCGGATATACTGGCAGTCCCAAAAATCTGTGCACCAGTGCTGGTGACAGAGGACCCAGCTCTGAGTATGCACAAAGCCACACTTGCATGTGCCTCTTGTTGCTTATAAGGAAGAAGGAAGAGAGGTAGAGGAAGAAAATAATCACAGAATACAAAGCAAAGGGATATACCGAAAGCCTAACTGAAACAGAAAAAGGTCCTGGGAGAAAAGGAATTCATTTCAAAGAGACTGAGTTACCAAGCATAAACCATCTTTCTAGCTAGTATGTTAGAGCAAAATCCTTCTGAAAATGAAGTCCTGTGCCCAAGCTGAATCTGCCTCCTCCCCTCTGCCAAAGTGGGCGATCTCGCAGACCAGCAGTATCAGCAACAACCGAGAACTTGTAAGACATGCATGTTCTCACCCTCCACCCTAGACCCTCTGAACCAGAAACTCTGCGAGTGACACTAAAAAAATATTTATTTTAACAAGTCTTCCAGATGATGACGATGATGCGCCATGAATTTTGAGAATCACTGATCCAATTTGTAATGGAAGCAATTGATTTTCCATAAACTCCTCCAATTCTGATGCTCTGGAGGTCCTCAACAGGGAACCATAGCATAGACTTGTATTAGGACCATTCCCTTCATTCTTGGAGAAAAGACCTTTGTGACTGGTGGACAAAATTCTGGGGATAATTAGGAATGTTACTTCATAATGGATTCGTCAGTTCAAACTACTTTAAAAATATAATTTCCAAAATGTTAAAATCATGACTCATGCAAACATAAAATTTGCACTTGTCAAAGATTCTGTTCAACCCATTAATTAATGAGAAAATTAGTAATAATTGTAAAACATAGAAATGAGATATTTATAGGCACTTAAAAATAAAAGAGAGATGTTAGAATAATATTTGAAGCACAATCTCTTTGTGCCCCAATGAAACAATAAAAGCATAACTTTGGAGATTAGCTTTTCTATGGGACATAAAATTATTTGCATCTCTATGAAACACAAATCTACAAGTTAACACCTAACTGCAGAGTTTGGGAATGTAAGTAAACAAAGTCAAACAACGTTATATTTCTTAGAAAATTAAATATTTCTTGGGTGGCATGGTTAAATCATGCTCCAGAATAACATTGAAAGGGCAGGCAATCATCCTCACAGCATTTTCTATAGGCTTTGGAAATTTTTTCTTAACATGAGAGATCTGGTCTCTAGGTTCCAATTCTTGGTAGATGATTCATCTCACCACACCATCAGCTGGAGTTGCCCCCAAATCAGAGGCAAAGAATGCTCCAAACCGTCCTGAAATGGGATTCCAAAGAAAGAAGTGCTAAACATCAGGCTGATAGAAGCATGGATGAGAGGAACCCACGTAGAGGGTGCTGCAGTGTACCCCTGTGCTACAGCAAGAGAAAAGGAATGTCCTACCTACCTATGTCTCTGTAACAGTGTTTACATGAGGACTTGAGGAACTTGGCACAAGGCCACAGCCAGTATCTTTCATTGTTTTCAGCAACAGCCTAGGTATTGCTATCAGCACCTGACAATGCTCAAGCCCCTGGTTTAGGTTCAAATCTGCAGCTGACTGGCTTGCGAAGCTGTCAGTGTGCTCTTCTTTCAGTCAGAACACAGAAAGAAAGCAGGAGCAGAGGGCCTGAGAGGCCCTGCAGTGGTACTGGGTAAAGTTCCTTGTTCCTCATTAATCTGCAAAATTGCATGGAAGTTGCTGACTGGCTGATCATGGCAGTTCACTCCTCGCAGCACTCTCATTTTGTGCTGGGTGTGTGGCAGCTGCTGTTCCACGTTGTTCCTATGATCCATGACTTGTGCAGTCTCCTCAGCGCTCTGAAATCCTCCTTAGCACCTTTTTGTGTAGCCATTTCATTCTCCCAAAAGCCATCTGTAGACACCATCAACAAGTGCTGGTTCAAATCCAGAAAAAAGCATAGAGGGATCAACTTCCATGTTCTGAAAGGCCCCTTCCTAAATTGGGCCTCGATCTTTGCTAGGGATTTATTTCAAGATGCTGATTATGTCTCAGGTAGGCACAGGGGAACTCAGGTGGGCCATATATATATATATATATATATATATATATATATATATATATGGAGTGGCTTTTAAACATCAGGACTAAAGAGACATAGAAGATGGTGATGTGACTGGGATCCTAATTGGGAAGCAGCTGGTAGCTGCAGCCAGAAAAAAGCAGAACTTCAAAGAGAGAGAAGCAGGGCACCTGCTGAACACTTAATTACATTTAATTTCTCCTAGCAGAAAACCTAAGAAATGCCGAGACCTGGCTGTCATCTTCAGTCTCCAACCTTCCCATTGTATCTCTATAGAAGGAGTTTTCCACTTAGAACCCATGAACTCTCCAAAAGATCTGAGGATAGAACCCAGAGAGTCCACGAACTTGAATGGAGAAAATGTTGAATTTTTATTTTCACTAAATTCTTATGGGAATTTAACATGCCTTTTAATTATTAATGAAGACAACAAATTACAAAAGTATTATTAGCAGTACTTGTGGCTTTGCCATGGATATTTTCATATCAGTATTCTGTCAGTCTGTTTGATTTGGTTTTTAATGTGTTAATACAGAAGCACATGTAAACCATATGACTGGTTTCAAAATGATTTGATAACTGCATTTTAATATAAATAGTGTCCTTTGTAATCCAGCATATTTTATTGTGTGCATTTGAAAACATTGTTCTGAGAACAGATTGATATGCTGTATCAGACTTTTAAAGTGGTTCATGGCACAAAGAAGCTTAATAACCCTTGTGTATTGTAACTTCAAACAAAAGAAAACAAAGCAAAAATCAGTTTTGTTTAGTTTATTCGCCAACTTTTGCTGTGTAGGTTTTGTGGTGGTATTTTCATTTGCTTCAACTGAACTAGAAAAATAATATGCTCCTGTTTATTATGTACTTCTATATATTCTTGTTGTATATTCTGTATTCTTCCCCTCATCTGATAAGCAAGCATGCGTGCGCGCGCACACACACACACACACACACACACACACACTCACACCCCTTTCTTTTTGAAAAGAATTCTTGGCGTTTTAAAGTATCACAGTTAGGACACGAGGGAAGAGCTGCTCTGAATATTTTAGGACTTCTCAACATGAACTTAAGCCACTAATATCCATTAATGCAGAATCCAGGCAACTGGACCTTTTGACCTCACTAAACCTTTTCCAGAGCAAGAAGCTTTTATTCTTCTTCAAGCCTCAGATGGCAAATCAGGGGTAAAATAGCCCTTGTTTCCAATTACGTGCTTCCACAGTCATTGTCTGTAAGGGGAATAAGGAATAATGAAAAGGATATGATTCTACCTCATGACCAAACTGGGATTTTTCTCCTCCACTTTTGATTTATATTCAGCATTGGGCAGTCTGCAGAACTTCTTATTAGGGAAACAAAAAAGGCTAGGGTATAAGAACAAGTGTTATCTTTCGCTTCTCTTCAAATTTGGTAAAAGATGAAAAGCCAGGCAATTAAGGCTTTTAGTCAAGCAACCATTTTCAGACTTGGGATCAGAAGCTAAAAAAGAACATGTGCAGAGGTCAAAGATGGACTCAAGCGGCTACTCTGCTACTTACTAATTGCATCATTAAAGACGTGTTATTTAATCACTAATTCTCGGATTCTTTTTTTTTTTTTATGTTTAGAGATGGAGTCTCACTCCGTCTCTCAGGCTGGAGTGCAGTGGCATGTTCTCAGCTCACTGAAATCTCTGCCTCCTGGATTCAAGCAATTCTCCTGCCTCAGATTCCTGAGAAGCTGGGACTACAGGTGCATGTCACCACGCCCAGCTAATTTATTTTGTATTTTAGTAGAGGCAGGGTTTCACCTTGTTTCTCAGGCTGGTCTCGAACTCCTGAGCTCAGGCGATCCTCCCACTTTGGGCTCCCAAAGTGTTGAGATTACAGGCATGAGCCACCACACCCAGCCTGGGATTCTTACAAGGTGTGAATGTACTTATTGTGTCCATCTTTAGGGGTTGCTGCAGATAAAGTGTATTTCCCAAAAGGCCACTGGGTTTCATTAGCAGACCTTAGTTTGCAAGGTGGGAAAGAGCTTCAGATAGACATTTGAGTCTGAGCAACGAAGTGTAGGTACAACTGATGGAATGGGGGGCATGGAGAAGATAGACCGGAATCTTATCTCCCCATCCTGTTCCTACCGTGAAAGCAAAGCAAATCCCACCATGAGCTCTCTTGGGAAGAGTTACTACAGGTGTTGCTGAGAGGGCTCTTTTCTTTGAAAACCCTGTGAGACACAGGACACCGGCATCATGATGTCCAGGTGAAGAAGCATGACAGAGTGGGACAGATGAGCTATGTCCCTATTTTTGCAGAGAAAACAGGCTGGCTGTAGAGAAAGCAGGCTGAAAGAATGAAAAGGGATTCTGAAGCATTACTCTGGTTTCTTTGAGAAGAACTGTCAGGACATGGTGTCCAGAGAACCTGCCTCTCAGGAAGCACTAGAGCCATGGTACCTCAGAGCACAATATCAACAGCACCCCACCATGATTTCACGGACACTGAACACCAGGAAAAATAAGGGGATCCTGTAACCCCAGGATTTGGCGCTTTGCATGTAAGACACCTCTGGATATTCCCAGAAATGACTGGTATAAAGAAAGAAGGGAAATCTTGATGTACTTGGTCATGTATAGGTAGGGGCAATAAAAGTAGAATTAGAGTTATTTGTTTCCACTGGCTGGGAAGTTTGGATTAGATGAAGACAAATTAGAAGTAGTAGACTGGAGCCATCTTTGTAAGCTGCAAAGACTTACAAAAATGTAGACTTTGGGTGTGTTTTTCTTTTTCAGCAAACTTTCTGACAGCATGTGGACAGTAACAAATGTCTGTTGGTTGTATGGAGGAATAAACAACAAAAGGGCCAATTTTAGGATTGATCCAAGTAATTTACATACAATATTCACTTCAGCTAACTACTCCAAAATAAAGAATGTTTTCCACATTTGAGCACCCACAAAAAGAATGTTTTCCACAGTTGAGCACCCACAAAATGAGTTTTTGTGAACATCTTGTAAATCTGGGGAAAAGAACCAACAAGGAAGAGCAAAAAAGAGTAAAACTTGGAAACATTGGCCTGGCCAGCCAGCTAATCTTCTCCCACGTGGAAATAATACCCACAGGTCCTGTCTCTCACCGCTCTTCATGTTCTGCTTTCAATCATTTAGGATTCCTATTGAAGACCCTTCACTGAATTTATACTCATATATTGTCTAGTTCTCTCTATATTTAGAACACAGAAATATAAAAATAAATGTGGCTTTATGACACTTTTCATTTTTCTGTTTGATTCTTTTTTAAAAAAGATGTGCAAACACTCAATAATTGTTTTATGATTTACTAGTTAGGAATGAAATGTATCTGTCAATAAAATATCAAGTGGATTTTATGAACTTTCCCAAGTCAATTTGGTTATGTGCAATTCTTGATTCTTTTAGGAAATGCTAAGAATTTGAAGTAGGTGGTGGTTAGCCACTTATCTGTTATGCCATCTTACTACCAATTTGCAATGAATTAAAACTTCAGACCAAATTCTTTCCCTTACACAGACATTTATAAAGAAAACATCCATTAGTAAGGTGACACAGATCATGCCACCAATTAAAAAATCTCTGGTAGTTTTGGGTGATGCAACCACATCTGTATAAAAGATTTATTCAAGGTAGTCACAATAATTTTCCAGGGGTAAGATTTTCTGACACTTATATAGTTGTTATTAGCCAAACAGAAATCCCCCAACTTGGCTAGATATAGGAACGCTTTAGGAACAGGCCTCCAGAGATTCCTAATAATGGTGTAGGTGATAGAATACACCCCAGCATTCCATTTATACAAGAATGGAGCTTATCTTTAAAATGGGTTAGTCAATTCACATATCTTACATCATCACCAAATATGGAAATGTATAAACACATATACAAACATGTACATAAATGTATCTATGCACACACACATTATAATAACATTGTTTAGGTCAGGGATCAACAAATATTTTTTTGTAAAGGGTCAGATAATAAACATATTAGGACTTTCAAGACATACAGTTTCTGCTGCAAAGTCCATGTAGCAATGTCTGTGTTGCAACAGCTCAGCCATACCATTGTTGTATAATGACAGCCATAGACAACAAGAAGGGAATTAAACACAATTGTGTTCTGCTGCTTCACTTATGGACAATGAAATTTGAATTTTATGTAATTTTCTCATGTCACAAAATATTTCTTTTGACATTTTTAAGCATTTAAAATGTAGAATGGTAATAGATTAAATAATTATTTTTGAGAATACTTGCATTACTCTCAACAACAGTGTTTACATCTAACTATGTCCTGCATATATTTAGGTGTGGCCATTTGTTAATTATGTTCTTCTGTGGAAAGAAGTCATTCATGAGAATGTCTAATTTCTCTGTGGTTTTTTGAAGTATGGCAATATAGCCTCTGCAGTTCCTCATTCAATATCAATTTACAGACTGAGACTCTGGTCTAAGACAGTCACTTACTCATAGTCCCTTTTGGACTTTAATTTGCTGGAGGCTTCCCTGTTGTGAACTAGAAGGGACTGAGTTAAATAGGTTGACGAGATGAGAAAGGCACTTTTCTACTTTTGGATTAAATTGATACCTAGAGTGATACTTTTACCCATGTATCCCCACCAACCCACACATACATACCTAGGCACACATTATACACAGACCTTTTTGATAGAGAAAAAAATGAATAAGAATTTTATTTACTAGAGAATTTAATTCACATCATGAAGATGAGATCTCTCTGAGATTTAAGTTCATAATTTTCCTCTTTTCAAGCTTTAAATTCTACTGAAATTCTCAACCTGCTTTCAAAAAGATGATTTCCCATAGCCATTAGGTATTCATAAAATTCACAATTATGTATATGCATATATGATAAGTTAGTATTTAATAAAGAAAAAGTGTAAAAACTATTCTTAGCTCAAAGTCATGGGCCATCCCCCAAACAGTTGATGGGCAGTAGATTTGGCCTGCAAGGTATGGTTTGTCAACCCCGCATCTGGACTGTACTACTTTAAAGCCAATTTCTGAAACAAGAGCATATGTCCCATGATCAGAAAAGATGAAAAGTGAAAAGACAATAATTAGAGAACAACTGTTTGCTTGTGTTATCAGATTTACTCATTATAAAAACTTTTGCTATTTACGATATGATTTTCACCATTTTATGCAATTGGAAAGAAGAGCTCAGCCATATTGTACATACAGAGTAGAGAGTCAAGTGCAGACCTGATTTCAAAGTTCACGTGCTTTCCTCTTCAAAGTCATGCTTGTGGATTTTCCCTTAGAAAGGAACAATGATCCTTTTAAAGTGGAGAGGGTCTGAGCTTCTTTGCAGTGGCTCTACTGCTGAATTCCATTTCATGACATACGACCAGCCTCTTTGAGCACAGCTGATGCGGGGATGGAGCTTCTTGGCATTGTGCACAAAGCCTGAACTGTTTTTCTTGGTTGCTGTAGTTTCAACTTTTTTTTTTTTTAATTCTAGGAGGTTTTTGATGAGAAACCATCCACCTTTAAAAGCTGGATTGATATAATGAAATTCGTGTTTTATAAACGTAGTGTTGAGATCTGAGGCTACATTTTACAAGAGGTCAGCACCAAATGAATCATTGAAATGACCAGTTTATGTAATAAAAGCAAAGATACAACTGGAAATGTCTATACTTATTTGAAATGGTAAAAGTATATTCTAAGTTTTAAAACTTAGGTATATGTATTTTATGCACAAGAGGACCGGACCAAAAAAATAAGAAGCACATACAAAATAGAACTATGCTTTATCTTATATTTAACCTGAATGTTATATAAACTATATATATTAAATAATTGATATTCATTTGCTTTTCTTCCTAAAATTTTTTGAAATACAGTAATTTTGATTTTTAATTAGAAGGACAATTGTACAAAACTTAATAAGAATCCTCATAATTTTGACTCAAAAATGTCACATGTAAGTTCTATTTTTCTCAGGCAAAATAATGTATGTTCCGGTACATAAATTGTAGAATTTTATATAAAAGTAAATCACTGGAAGCAACTTAAATCTCTATCAATATAGGATTAGGTTAATGGATAATAATATATCCCTATAATGGAAAAGTATGTAGTTTTTAAGAAGATAAGATAGTTCAGTATATATTGAATATCTTTAAGGTCTATCATTTCATTTAAAAAATGGTTACATGTCAGTACATATCATTTATATAGTATATCTATCATTTCCATTCTGTTTCTGTTTATATGTGTGTTTTGACTGTGTGTGTTAAATGACACATGATTTCTAGGCAGGAGAATACAAAGAGGGAAAAACAAAACAAAACAAAAACAAAATAAGAACTAGTTACCTCAAAGGAGGAAAAGATGCTTTCAGGAGGCCACAGAAAAAGAACAGGAAGGTTTTTTTTTTATCATTGTTCTTGGTTTTTGCTTTATAATCTTTTATACTTTTTGAATTTTGTATCAGAAATCTGTATTACATATTTTACATATTTTTAACAAAGCTTTAAATAAAGCTCTAGAAAGTCTAACACAGTGAATTTCTTTGATTTTATTTCAGTAAATATCCATTTAGCAAGTTGACACAGCCAAAATTCCTCCATCAAACTCAGTGCTTTTCTTAGATTAACAAGTGTTCAATGGATGCTTATTTGTTGTAGCTAATGGTGCTTCTGGAACTGTGTCTTCCTCATTTTTAAAGAAGGAAGTCGATCTTTCCCCACATCTTTTGCTAAAGTTCTCAGTTTACACAAAAAGAGCCCCATTCATCCAATTAGAGCAGTGAAGTATTTGTAGTAATAGCTTATGGGTATGATATACCATACTCTGTTCTAAGAGAGTATGCACATGCACAGACTCAGTCCATCCTCTAAACAACCTTCTGCCAAAATGCTGACTCACAGTTAAGGAAACTGAGTCACATAAAGATTAGATAACCTGCCCAAAGCCACATAGCTACTAAGCACAGGGCCTGGTTTTAAGCTCAGCAGTCTGGCCCCATCATCCTCTGCTGTGGGCTTCTACATCATTGGGATTAAGGGACTGTCCTAGCCTCCACTTGACCATGACCATCTTCAGTATTCTTCACTTCCTGTGTTGGGTTCCACCAAGTGAGAGGTCCAAGCCACTTAGGTTGGGCACAGAGGTTTCTCATGACTTGATGTTCTCACCTCACAGGCTATTGTGGTCTTCTCTTCTCCCACGTCTCCTCTCACCCCGTGGTTAGTTGCACTGAGCAGTACTCAGTTCCCCTTAGGATTCATGCTCTCTCTTTTCTCCCTGAATTCATGTATGAGGACTATCTCACACTTCTATATGCCTGGCTGTCTCCTGCTCACCCTTACAAACTCAGGTCAGATCTTATATTCCCCTACACTCTCTCATTTCCAGCACTTCACACCAGCCTGGCTTGTTCATTCACGTGTTCTATCAAGGCATTTATCAAAATGTGTTCTAGCTGCCTATTAGCATCTCCGGTTTCCTCAAGGCTGGGTACTCATTATTGGCAGCTACATTATATCTCCAATTTCTTGTTCAGTGTGTGGGTAAATCATCGTAGTTCCATAAAATTCTTGTAAATAAATACATTAAAGTTCTAAGGAAGAATTGCTTCACCTGATGATGCTCTGCTGCATGGCTAATTTTCCAAGAGCACTCTGAGAAAAGGCAGCGATTGCCACTCCCTCTAAGTTGATTTAAGTGATATAAACAAAAGATACGAAGGGTTTTAGTCAGCCAATAATAAGTACTTTCTAAAATTTTGCTTGGGCACCTAAAAATTCAATTATGTTAACTTTCCACTATTTCCTACCTCCTCCATAAAATATTTTTAGAAATAAATTACACAATAATGACAACTCTTGCCAACCTTGTAGAAGTCTATTTCATTCTTTTGGTACATGATAAAAGTTAACATTGGATCACATACATTTCTGGTTTATTTTGAACTATTTCTTAAGTGTTATTCTTGACTCTTAAATTGCCTTTAATGAGTATGCTTAGTAGGTGTTTGCAGACATAACCTTCCAAGTCATTCAGCTTCTAATATCTTAGATTTTTCATCCATTGATTTATAATTACTATGGCTCTCTAATTGCTTCTAGAATAATTCCTAGTAGAAAATGATTCAATTTTTTTGTGCAAGAGATTTACTCATGTAAACTTTTTGTCTAAGATATTTATTTATAAGAATTCATTTTATTTTCACCAAACTCATAATGTGTTATTATCCTTAGGGAAACTGACACACAAGTTAAAAAGAAAAACAAAACAAACAAACAAAAAACTATTGCAAAGTCACATAGTTAAGAAGAGGAAGAGCCAGGATTCAAACCTCAGCAGTTAAATGCCAGAGTACATGGTTAGAAGAGACCAGAGACTACTCTGCCACCCATATAAAGTTATATTATACTTAAAAGGGTGAAAATAATCTTGCGCAAATGCAGCAAGATGGTTCATCCTGTAAGAGACACAGGGACTGTGTTTTCAACCACGGCATTATCTTTCAGGGGCTTTGTGACTCTTAACAGTTTACTGCATTTCTCTTGATGTCTTTTCAGGTGTTTATGAGGAATAGCATTTTGCTATTCCATGGCTAACACTGTTTCTTCAGGACATAACCACCCGGGAATAAATAAGGAGGGAGTATCCTGTGTTTTTACGATCTGAGTCCAGCCAATATTGAAGAATACTTACAGTCATGTCTGGGAGTCCTCAGTCTATCTCACAAATTCCATCTGACACTTGTTACTCTCTACTGTCCCCTGTGATGAGGACTCTGCTACTGAGAGGGCTTCCTGGGTTGACTCATCATCCTACCTTTTGATATGAGCAGTGTGAAAGCTCATATCAAGGAGACTCCTGCCACATGCCCAGAGCTGCCCATCCCCCTATCCCTATGGTCTTGACACGCTTGCTGCTGCCACTAGAGCCACGCTCGTTAATGCACTGTGAATGAAGAAATGGTAACTTGTAGTAGTTTCCGATGCCTCAAAGCCAAAGCTCCTTGACAAATGGAAGTGAAGCCTTTCCTTCTGTTCTTCATTCCATCAAATAGGCATCAAAGCTATTGTATCCTGCGCATTCATTTCTCACATAGGGTTAATTAGCTCTTACCATTTCTTACTTGTAGCTGTCCTTTCTAAGTTTGCGAGTTAAATCAGTGAACAAATCTGAGTCGCAGATATTTTATTTTGCTAGGACTCCTTTGCTCCCCTCTGACATCTGAGGCATTTTCATTGGGTCAAGGTTATGTGCCTGAAGTTTAGTCTTTTTTGATAAATTTTTCCTTTATAAGCCCATTAGCAGGCATGGGGCATCTGGTGCAGGCACAACTTGGTTTCAACCTGTGTCCTCCCTCACTGACTATATATATCCTGGAAAACCTTCAGTAGTGGATAGTACAGTGCTCTCTTCTTTAATGGCAGTTAGTAAGATGCGTGTGTGTGTGTGTGTGTGTGTGTGTGTGTGTTTAAAAATACATAAAGAAGAAAGGATATAGTCACTAATATGTGGTATGATGATAAAGTGAGCACAAACCAGGAAGCATAAGACATCCCCAACATTAAAATACGGCATGACTATATTTCATATTTTGTCATTCCTAAATTCACGGAAACTGAACCTGAGAAAGTATCCTCTTTTGAAGAAGACAACTAAAAATGAAGACTACTTCAAATCTGAACTAGGTGGTTTGTGTGTGGGGTTCCCCACCACCTAGTAGAAACACATTCCAGGCATTATGAAGATGAGTGCAGATAACTGATCATTGAAGACAAATTCCTAGCACACACAGCCTGCCTACAAGTGAGCTTCTGGCCTACTTGCAGGCAGCTTGCCAGGTGGCGTGTGCTCTGGCAGGCAGGAAGCTTGCTACACACCTGGATGGAGCAGATCATTGCCACTCTGCTCAGACACTGGGCCAGCTGCATTTGCTACCATCCCAGGAGAAGTCTTGTTCTAACAGGAGCACAACTCCTTTCACTTTAGAGTAAAAGCTGCCACGTAATTTTTTCAGGATGGGCCCAGATTCCTAATTGGACAGGTGTGTGAGAAAACTCCGGCTGTGAGCACAGCGTGTTCTACCATCGAACTTTTCTGTCAATATGCTTTCAGCACTTCCTGTCAGGCTAACCTCAACTCTGTCAGGTCAGACTCCGGCAGGTGGTGGGGCTAGCCAAGAATGATAGGAACATGAAGTTGTGAAAAATCAAACACTAACCCACAGGAATGATTTTTTTCCCCACTTTTTCTCAAGTTCTCAAAGGCCAAGGGAAAAAAGGAAGCTCTTTTCTTTCTCTAGGATCTGCTGTACTGATTCACCATCTGTTGACTTTGATTGGTTAACTCTTTCCCTGATCCATCTTTGTCACCTTGAATGTGTGTAGGGGATGGATTAGGAGAGCAAAGGGAGCAGAAAGGAGGGAGGAGGAAGGAAGAAGTAGAGAGAGGAATTTTTTTTTTTTTTAATTTTGGAAAGGTAGAGTCACTGGGAGATTGAGACGAGAGTGAAATAATTTTTGCAGAGATTAAAAGTCAAAGGCAACAAAAAAGAGAGAGACAAAGAAAACGAAAGTAAATGAGTGTTTGTTTGCTTAGCATTATGTGCAAGAGTCTGTGCAAAGTTCTCATAGATATCAACACCATTCTTTCTTAATTCTCATTTCAAGGGGAAAAATTTTCTTTAGATACAATATCCTATACCATTTCTTCTCATACAATCTAGTTTACAAAGGAACTGGTCATCTGGGTTTCATTTTTGCCTCTAGCATTGACATTTATTATATGACTTTGAACATTTCCCATTGCTTTCATACATCTAATTTTCGCTAATCAGAAAATTAGATTAGGAATACTATACTAGCCTTCCCCTGAGAATATACATAAGAAACAATTTCTGTAAGAAATATCAGTGGAATGGGGTCTAGCTATCTACAGAACATTATTATTGATGCTATTTTGGAATGCACTCATGATTATCCAGACTGGGAACCAGGCCGAATTGAAACTACACCACCTTTTCTCCAAACAATTAAGTAGTTGCCATTTATCATTCCCTAGAAATAATATCTCCGATGCTCTATATTGGGTGTGCAAATTAGTCAGGGGGGTTCCCAGGTAATTACTACAATCAAATGTTCATGAGCTTAACATGCCTCTGAGAATCATATGAACTCTCACTTACCCAGCCAGGGCAACTGGATAGCAGACTGCCCAGATGCCACTCTGTGAGTCAGTCATGCTGAATCAGCCCCTGAACCTCACATATGCAGCTGCTCCAGGAGTAATGGGTTACCCAGCACTGCAGAGAAAGGTTCAGCCCTCCAGGTTTCTGCTGGATCTTCCAGCTGCAGAGTTGTATCTCACCTTCCCCCTGAGAATTACCAGCTGTGGAGAAAGTTGGACTTAATTATGTGGCCTCCTCTGGATCATATACAAAGCTCAAGCTCACCTGGTGACTTGCAACTTTGGATTTGGCCCATGAAACAAGGCTTGCCAGGGACCATCTGCCCTGTACACATACCATAGGCTCTAGAATGTCATAATGTATCTGACGAAAAAGATCTCCCTGAAAATAGATCTGTTTTAGAAATTTGAATTTCAGTTTGTGGGATGATTTAGAAGTATTTTGTTGTGTGTGTATCTCACTCCTGCATTTCCCTAAAATGGAGCAGCACAAATAAAAAATTTTGAGACTGCACAAATAATTTCCCTAAAAGGCATTTGAAGTGTCATTAATATTTAAATTTACTTGGAAATGAGAAAGTAGTAGGGAAAACCTAGAGGAGAAGCAGGAAGGAAAATGATTAGGGGAAAGAAGGAATCAATTTTTTACAGATAATTTTCTATGGAAAATATGGTTGCATAATAATAATCATGCAATAATAGTTTTAATCATAGCTAACATTCAAGTTCTTATTCTGCTCACCACCTTACATGCACAATTTCATGTAATCCTCAAACAACTCTATACAATAGCTATTATCTTCATTTTAGAACTGGTACGAATGGCTGGAGAGTTAGAATTATAGAGAAAATATTTTTCTCCATACTCAGAATTTTTTTCTATTTCCTGTTTTGTCATTTTCTAATAATATAGTCTTCAAAATTGGAGCTTTTAAAAGAGGGTTTTGGGCTAGAATATGAACTAAAGATAGTAGAAAAAAGAAAAAAGTCACTGATTGAAAGGGATGAAGCAAGTACCTCTGTGTTCAAATGCTGGAAGGGACTCTTTAGAGTTTTGCCCTCAAGGCACCTGCTTCTAGGAAGAGTCTCATCTCACTTATTTCAGAAAAATGACATTGGTTTCCAAGAAAACAAAAACACAACTATGGTGACATGCCTAATATGGCTCTCTGTCTGAATGTTTACCTTCCTCACTTCCCTAAATCTTCTGTAATTCTTCCAATTTTTTTTTTTTTTGTTATAGGCATTACAAAGTTAGGGTTCACATGAACTAGGACTGTAAGGTTGATATTGGCATATTGCCAACCTGTGATATGAAATGACTTTTAGTATTTCTCATTTGATACAAAAATTCTGAAGGAAATGTAGACATCTTTCACTTATCCCACAGGATATTTACCCCAAAGGCTGTACAAATTTAAATTGTCTGATACAACAATCATCAGCTTTATGTCTGAACATTTTTTTCTTCTTCCCTTTTCTTGGATTCCTCAGCAAAGCTTCTCTAACCCTCTTAGTTGGTGTGATTACCTTATTATTTTTCTAGAAAATCTTTAGTTTCATAGCATATTTAATGGTCATTGCTAAACAATGTTTATGTAATTATTTGTTTAGTTTTTTTCACAGTAGATTGTGAGCTCCATTAAAATGGAAAGTGCATCTGTCTTGTTCAGTTTTATCTCAAAATCTAACACTATGCAAGACCCAGTTCTGCAATGAATGAATGTATACATTTTATCTTATTTAATAGCTTTATTGTTAATATAGCTATTTAATATATACCACTTCCTCCTCAAAATACCTGAATATATCATCAGTCACGAAGGTTAATGTTTAAAATCTATGCTCTCCATCTTCTCACTATATCAGCCTTTGTTATAGATAGTATTTTTTGCACTTGAAGTATTAGTACAAACTTTAAGTATCCGTCCTTCAGTTTCCCCAAATTTAACTCAATTCTGAACAAGTTACAAAACATGAAACTCAGCTGCTTTACCTTCTTAACACTGCCCCACTCAATTCAATCAAGACCATGTCTCTGTTTTTTTGAACAGAGCAAGTAAATTAAGAAAGACTTAAAGGTGACTGTGAATTTTTTTTAGTTGAGTGAAACTAATTGACAAAAGTCATATTTTACTAAATCACAGCTCCTGGCTGTTTTTCACAGCTGCCTAAACTTGTTTTAGTACTTCCATTCTTTTTCTTGGATAGTATTTCCTCATATATCTTAAGGACCTTAATATCATTCACCTAGTTTAATTATCTCCTTTTGGGGTCATAAACGATCTTATTTACTGCATTTTATAGACTATCTTTCATTCTTTGTAAAGTAAGCTTTAATTCTGGAGTAGTGTAGATTTAAAGAAAAATTTAGAACACAACACAGAGTTCTCATGTACCTTGTATCAGTTTCACCTAATATTAACATCTTATGTTTGTATAGTACATTTATGACAATTAATAAATGAAATATTGATACATTATTATTAACTAAAATCTGTACTTTATGCAAATGTCCCTAGTTCTTACCTAATGTCCTTTTTCTGTTCCAGGATATCATCTGCAAGACCACATTACAGCTAGCCACCATATCTCCTCAGGCTCCTCTTGACTGATAGGTTTACAAAACTTTTTATTTTTGATGACCCTGACAGTTTTGAGGCAAGCTGGTCATGTATTTCTTAGAATGACCATCAACTGGGATTTGTCTGATATTTCTCCAATGATTAGACTGAAGCTATGGTTTTGGGCAAGAGAGATTACAGAGATCTCACCACATCATTTCAAGGGTACATACTATCAGCATACATTACACTGTGATATTAACCTTGATCACCTGGCTGAGGTCGTGTTTGCCATGTTATGTACTGTAGAGTTATTCTCCAGCTCCTTTCAACTGTACTCTGAGGAAGGATGTCACTATGCACCAGCACCTAGTAAGAGAAAGTTATGTTCTGATTCTGTGAGGAGGGAGTATCTGCGTAAATTATCTGGAATTCTTTTGCATGGGCAAATTGTTGCCTCTCCCTATTTTATTATTTTATACTTGGCTTATAATTCAATACCATTTGATTTATTTTGCTGCTGAAATAGTTTCATCTTTGGTCTTTTGGAGCTCTATCATTAGCTCCTGTGTCTCTGAATTAGTCCATTCTCATGCTGCTGTAAAAACTTCCCAAGACTGAGTAATCTATAAAGAAAAGAGATTTAATTGACTTACAGTTCTGCAGGGCTGAAGAAGCCTCAGGAAACTTGCAATCATGATGGAAGGGGAAGCAAACACATCCTTCTTCACATGGCAGCAGGAGAAAAGAATAATGAGAACAAAGCATAGCGGAAAACCTTTCATAAAACCATAAGATCTCGTGAAAACTTACCATCATAAGAATAGCATGGGGGAAACCACTTCCATGATTCAATTACTTCCTACTGGGTCCCTCCCATAATATGTGGGGATTATGGGAACTACAATTTAAGATGAGATTTGGGTACAGACAGAGCCAAATCCTATCAGTCCCTTTGGCATATTGTCATCATTGTGGTTTTATTTTTTAAATGTTGATTTGTTCCTTTAAGCAATTTTTAGTTTTATTTTCTGGCATTACAAGATGCTCCAGGCTCATATTGTACAATTTCTTCCCCATTCCCAGAATCAGTCATTGTTCCAAGGAGTTCCACTTTATTTCTTCAAAAATAATATTAGAAGTCAAAGCTTCAGCACTGGGTCTACTTGTTTCTAAATCTTCTCATATGGGGTGTCAATGTTTTTAGGCTCCTTTAGATGACAGAGTATATACTGATCCTTGTTTTTATACTAACTCTTATGTATATACATATACTTATGCATATTTCTGTATATAACTATATTAAGTATATTTATATACACTCATTATCATATTGATCATCCTAGCATCTTACTTTGGTTATCTGTAATATCTCTCTCAATAGTGAGAAACTTGGTTTTTATCCTACACATCTATTTACTTAATTGTTCAATTTCAGTATAGATGTATTTGTGTTTTCAAAATTGTTAACCCATACTGCTGAGAGAAATAACTTTGTCAGAGTACAGTTTTTATGTACATTTCTTTTGTCCTTTGGTTTAAAACACTTCTCTCATTTCCAAAGTTACTTAAGTCAGAACTCTTTTCACCTACCCATTTCAATGAGGTTGTAATGCACTTAATTTGTCACATTAACATTCTATCCTGGAGTCCTTCAAACCTTTGAATTATTTTTTAACCTTTGCATGTATTAACAATTAGATTCATTTGCTATGCTATAAAGTTCTATGGGTTTTGATAAATGTATATTTTCTTGTGCCCACTATTAAAGTATCATGCAGAATAATTTAACTACCGTAAAAAATTCCCTGATGAACTTAAGCTTGCCAGTTCTACATTTACCCCATCTTAACAATGGGTAAAAAGCTAAACAGACTGAATAATCAACAACTCTCGGTCTGTAAAAGAGGTAAGGACATAGGGCAAACCTTGTCCTCAAGGTTGAAAAGAGAGACAGACGGATATAAGAAGTTATGCCTTACCAGAGCAGAGACTCACAAGTGGAAATTGCTTTGGGAACCAATGCCAGGGTAGGAAAACTGAAGTGTAAATTAAAAATTGCTAGTCTCAGTATGGACAATTCTGAGTTAAAAATGATAAGGAAACTCATTTTGGGAGGATGTTTTAATTTAAGATCTTTAAGATAGAAAGCAGCCTCCCAATGATTAAGAGAGATACAAGATGGAAATGAAATTTTATTATGTACAGGTCCTGGCAGGGATGGTGAATGGCATGTCCAGAGGCCACTCACATGGAAGCCAGGGCAGGCAGGGAGAGAGAGAGGGAACCATGGGCTAATGCCTATATCGGACCTAGGACATTATTCAAGCAGTATTCCCACAGAAAATTTTAATTGGTTGGTTTAAAGAAAGCCAGCATAAGTTCCAGGAGGTCACACAGTGACTGAGAGGTGGTCACGGTGGCATATCTGCACTGTCCATGTAGGGTGAGAAAGTCAATGAGACCACTAAAGCAGGCTACGTCTATCTGTCCCATAGGGAACTAATCACTAGGGAGCAGTTGTATAAGACAGATATCTGGACTGACCCACCATATTGAGGAACTGGAGCTGGATGTAGAACTGGAAACTGTCCAGGGTGCCTGAGCTCTGCTTTTGGTATGAAAGTGCATAGCTTATATTTCAAATGATTGCTGACTCAATGTAAAATTATAAGCATTTACTGCAAGGATAGTACTCCATTTTTGTGAGTTTTACCTTTGTAAGCGCTATCAGGTACTCACAGTAAATGTCAACAAAAAATCCCCTCATGCTTCCAGAAGTGGGAGGAGCAAAGGAACGACTTTGAAATACGTCACAGCATTCTGTCTTTTTTATCAAGGTCTGCTCTCTGGGAATCTATCAACCAAAGCTAAATCTGTTGAAATTTTATCAGAGCCTAGCGATCTGAGGGAATAAAAATACCCAACTCCAGACCACTCTAGCCATCCTGTCTCACCTAAGAGAAAGGGAACTGAAAAACACTTGTGAAGCTCACAGTCCAGAGGCAAAGGCTTACTAAAAAACTGAGACCAAATTGAAAAAACCTTTGCAAAAATTATAACAGTGAAAGAAATCTAACCTAACTGACTCAATCATGCTTCTAACTGCACAAGCTAACTCTCCTTGCTCATTCTTGGGCATAGGCCAAGATAACTATGAAAGGAATTTAGTTCATAATTTAACTTTGAAGCAAGGATGATAATAGTCCTTCTCAAAACAGACCATTCTGGGGACTAAAACTACCTTTGTAAGACTAATGAAAGGTCATAAAGTTGTAATTATGAAAGGGGCTTGAATTCTGCTATGAGGTAGTTATAGTTAAACAGTTACCAGCCTATTCCCTAGCTTGATTTTCTATAATAGCTTACTGCTCAAGAGTCATGTAGCAGGTGGTCACAAGATTTGTAACTTCCCTAATTTATCCTATAAATAACATCACTATTGTAAAATCTAAGATTAGTCTTTGAGATGTTTTTCAGACTTTTGCATTCTGATGACTAACTCCACTCAGACTTGTGACTCATACCAAGGAACTGACTCAACTGATCCTGTGACTCCCCACCCCTTTCCCAGAAACTCATTCAGCACATAAAGGCAGTTTTTAACATCCCGATGATTTCATCCCCAACAAATCATCAGCACCCATTCCCTAACTCCCTGCCTGTACAATTATCCTTAAAATCCCTAGCCTTTGAGTTTTTAGGGAAGTGGATTCAAGAAAAATCTCCCATCCTTCCATTCGGCTCTCTTGAGATGATTAAACTGTTTCTCTGCTGCAACACTTCTGTATCAGTCAATTGGCTTCATCTGTGCAACAGGCAAGAAGCACCTGTAGGTAATTACAAAACTATAAAACTACAGGACACTCCCTCTGCCCCCATACCTTACCACCACTTACTAAAGGACTATTTACAGCAACATCTTTTAACCAGTACATCATGTCCAGCTATTAAAAAAAAATTGCAAAGCATGTCAAAAGGCAAAAAAACAAAAAACAACAAACAAATACAGTCTTAAGAGAAAGCACAAGCATCATAATGAGACATGGCAAAGATGTTGAAATTTTCAAAGAATTTATTTTTTATTTAATCTTTTCACATATATTTTTTAAATTTTACTTTAAGTTCTGGGATACACTTGCAGAACGTTCATGTTTGTTTTGTAGGTATATGTGTGCATGGTGTTTTGTTGTACCTATTGACTCATCCTCTAAGTTTCCTCCCTCACCCGTAACTCCTCAGCAAGCCCCAATGTGTGTTGTTTCCCTCCCTGTGTCCATGTGTTCTCATTGTTTAGTGCCCACTTATGAGTGAAAACATGTGGTGTTTGGTTTTCTGTTCCTCTGTTAGTTTGCTGAGGATGATGGCTTCTGGCTTCATTCATGTCCCTGCAAAGGACATGATCTCATTACTTTTTATGACTGCACAGTATTCCATGGTAAATATGTGCCACATTTTCTTTATCCAGTCTATCATTGATGAACACTTGGGTTGGTTCTATGTCTTTGCTATTGTAAATAGTGCTACAATAAACATATGTGTGCATATGTCTTTATAGTGGAATTATTTATATTTCCTTGGGTATATACCCAGTAATAGTATCATTGGGTCAAATGGTATTCCTGATTCTAGATCCACGAGGAATTGCCATATTGTCTTCCACAATGGTTGAACTAATTTACATTCCCACCAACAAGGTAAAAGTGTTCCCATTTTTCCATAGCCTCATCAGCATCTATTGTTTCTTGACCTTTTAATAATCATCATTCTGACTGGCATAAGATGAATTTCATTGTGGTTTTGATTTGCATTTCTCTAATGATCAGTAATGCTGAGCTTTTTTTCATATGTTTGTTGGCCATGTAAATGTGTTTTTTGAGAAGTGTCTGTCTATTCATAACCTTTGCCCACTTTTTAGTGGGGTTGTTTGTTTTTTTCTTATAAATTTGTTTAAGCTCTTTGTAGATTCTGGATAATAGACCTTTTATCAGATGGGTAGATTGCAAAAGTTTTCTCCTATTCTGTAGGTTGCCTGTTCACTCTCATGATAGTTTCTTTTGCTGTGTAGAAACTCTTTAGGTTAATTAGATGCCATTTGTCAATTTTGGCTTTTGTTACAATTGCTTTTGGTGTTTTAGTCATGAAGTCTTTGCCCATGCCTATGTCCTGAATAGTATTGCCTAGGTTTACTTCTAGAGGTTTTATGGTTTGGGGCTTTTACATTTAGTCTTTAATCCACCTCGAGTTAATTTTTGTGTAAGGTGTTAGGAAGGGGTTCAGTTTCAATTTTCTGCATATGGCTAGCCAGTTTTCACAGCACCATTTGCTGAACATGAGATCCTTTCCACATTACTTATTTTTGTGAGGTTTATCAAAGATCAGATGGTTGTAGATGTGTGATGTTATTTCTGAGGTCTCTATTCTGCTCCATTGGTCTATATGTCTGTTTTGGTTCCAGTACCATGCTGTTATGGTTACTGTAGCCTTGTAATATAGTTTGAAGTGAGGTAGTGTGATGCCTCCAGCTTTGTTCTTTTCACTTAGGATTTTTTTGGCTGTATGAGCTCTTATTTGCTTTCATATGAAATTTAAATTAGTTTTTTGCTAATTCTGTGAAGAATGCCAGTGGTAGTTTGATGGGAATAGCATTGAATCTATAAATTACTTTGGGTAGTACGGCCATTTTCACAATATTGATTTTTCCTACCCAGGAGGATGGAATGTTTTTTCATTTGTTTTTGTCCTCTCTTATTTACTTGAGCAGTGGTTTATAGTTCTCCTTGAAAAGGTCCTCCAAATCACTTCTTAGCTGTATTCCTAGGTATTTTATTCTCTTTGTAGCAATTGTGAATGAGAGTTCATTTATTATTTGGCTCTCTGCTTGATTAGTGTTGGTGTAAAAGAATACTTGTGATTTTTGCACATTGATTTTGTATTCTAAGACTGCTGAAGTTGCTTATCAGTTTAAGGAGGTTTGGGGCTGAGACGATGGGGTTTTCTAAATATGAATCATGTCATCTTCAAACAGAGACAAGTTGACTTCCTCTCTTCCTATTTGAATATACTTTATTTCTTTATTGTGCCTGATTGACCTGGCCGTTAACTGCAATACTATGTTGAATATGAATAGCAAGAGAAGGCATCCTTGTCTTGTACTCATTTTCAAAGGAAATGCTTGCAGCTCTTGCTCATTCAACATGATACTGGCTGTGGTTTTGTCACAAATAGCTCTTATTATTTAGAGATATGTTGCATCAATATCTAGTTTATTGAGAGTTTTTAACATAAATGAATGTTGAATTTTATTGAAGCCCTTTCCTGCATCTATTGAGATAATTATGTGGGTTTTGTCTTTGCTTTTGTTTATGTGGTGAATTACGTTTATAGATTTGCATATGTTGAATCAGCCTTGCATCCCAGGGATGAAACAAAGCTGACTTGATCAGGTGAATAAGTTTTTTAAAGTGCTGCTAGATTCAATTTGCCAGTATTTTATTGAGGACTTTCACGCTGAAGTTCATCAAAGATATTCACCTGAAGTTTTCTTTTTTTGTTGTGTCTCTGCCAGGTTTTGGTGTCAGGATGTTGCTGGCCTTATAAAATGAGTTAGAGAAGAGTCCCTCCTTTTCAATTGTTTGGAACTGTTTCAGAAGGAATGGTATCCGTTTCTCTTTGTACATCTGGTAGAATTACGCTGAGAATCCATCTGGTCCTGGGCTTTTTTTGGTTGATAGGCTATTAATTACTGCCTCAAATTCAGAACTTGTTATTTGTCTATTCATGGATTCAGTTTTTTCCTGGTTTAGTCTTGGGAGGGTGTATGTTTCCAGGAATTAATCTATTTCTTTTAGATTTTCTGGTTTATTTGCACAGAGGTGTTCATAGTATTATCTGATGGTCAGACAATTTATAACAGCAATGATCAATATGCTAAGCACTCTGATGAATAAAGTAGATGGCATGAAATAATATATAAAATGTTAGCAGATAGAAATTCTAAGGAAAAAAGCATTTTTAAAAATAAAAACTCTGTAATGAATATAAAGAATGTTCTTGGTAGGTTTATTAGTAGTCTAAACATGGCTAAGGAAAGAATCTCTAAGCTTGAGGATATCTCAATAGCTATTACAAAATTAAAAAGGAAAGAAAAAAGACAAAAAAAAACTGTACAGAATATCAAACAACTGTGGGATAACTACAAAAGGTGTAATAAAAGTGTAATACACATGTCATGGGAATACCAGAAGAAAAAATAGAGAAAGGAAAAGAAGAAATACTTGTAATGATAATTAATGAGAGTCTCCACCAAATTAATACCAGACATCAAACATCTAGACAGATCCAGGAGGTGCAGAGAACATCAATCAGGCTAAATGCCAACAAAACTACATCTAGAAATATTATTTCAAACTGCAGAAAGTCAAAGATAAAGAAAAAAGTCCTAAAAGAAGGCAGAATGAGTCAGGTTAAATTTGCATATAAGGGAGCAAAGGTAAGATGACAACCTACTCTCCCTCAAAAGCAACTATCCCCAGACAAACAAGAGAGTGTAGGGAATATGTGAACTGTTGAGAGAAAACACATATAAACACAACCTTGAATTCTGTATCCTGCTAAATTATCCTCCAAAAGTGAAGGTGAAATAAAGACTTTTTCACACACAAAAAAATTTCTTTCAATATTTTGTAGTTTTTTGCAATCTACGTGTCTGACAAAGGGCTAATATCCAGAATCTACAAAGAACTTAAACAAATTTATAAGAAAAAAACACACAACTCCATTAAAAAGTGGACAAAGGATATGAACAGACACTTCTCAAAAGAAGACATTTGTGAAGCCGACAAACATATGAAAAAATTCTCATCATTACTGGTCATTAGAGAAATGCAAATCAAAACCACATTGAGATACCATCTCACGCCAGTTAGAATGGCACTCATTAAAAAAATCAAGAGACAACAGATGCTGGAGAGGATGTGAAGAAATAGGAACACTTTTACACTGTTGGTGGAAGTGTAAATTAATTCAACTCTTGTGGAAAACAGTGTAGTGATTCTTCAAGGATCTAGAAATAGAAATACCATTTGACTCAGCAATCCATTACTGGGTATATGCCCAAAGGATTATAACTCATTCTATTATAAATACAAATGCACATGTATGTTCATTGCAGCAATGTTTACAATAGCAAAGACTTGGAACCAACCCAAATGTCCATCAATGATACACTGGACAAGGAAAATGTGGCACATATGCACCACAGAATACTATGCAGCCATAAAAAATGATGAGTTCATGTCCTTTGCAGGGACATGGATGAAGCTGGAAACCATTATCGTCATCAAACTGACACAAGAACAGAAAAACAAACACCACATGTTCTCACTCATAAGTGGGTGTTGAACAGTGAGAACACATGGACACAGGGAGGGGAACATCACACACTGGAGCCTGTAGGGGTTAGGGAAGGGATAGCATGGGGTGGAGGAATTGGGGAGGGATAACATTAAGAGAAATACCTAATGCAGGTGACTAGAGGATAGATGCAGCAAACTACCATGGCATGTGTATACCTATGTAACAACAATCCTACATGATCTGCTCATGTACCTTAGAACTTAAAGTTAAAAAAAAAAAGAGCCAAAAACCAGAAAGAAAAGAGTATAGCTGATATGCTATGATATACTAAGAAAAGAGAAAATGGAGTTATATAAAATACTCTACAAAATAAAGAAGAAGACAATATAAAAACAAAAATTAGGCAACAAATAGAAAACAGTAAGGAATATGACTCATAGAGATTAATCCAAGTATATCAATAATCACTTTGAACATCAAAATTATCAATGCACCAATTAAAAGATAGAGATTTCCAGTGTGTCTCCAGAAACAAGACCAAACTATATGTTGTCTATAAAAAACCCACATTAAATAGAAAGACACATATAGATTAAAGTAAATGAATGAAGAAAGACATACTATGCTAATATTAATCAAAAGTAATCTGGACTAGCTGTGTTAATTTTGAACAGTGAATACTTCAAATAAAGGAAAGCAATAAGAGATTAAAAAGCAGTGTTACATAATTGTAAAGTGGTCAATTCTCCAAGACATAAAAATCCCTAATGTGCATGCACCTGAAAGCAGTATCAAACTACATGAGACAAAAACTGATAGAACTGCAAGGAAAAATAGGTGAAGTCACTATTATAGTTGGAGACTTTAACACTTTTTTGTCAGCAATGGACAGGTCCAACAGGCAGAAAATTAGTAAGGGCTTAGTTAAATGCAACAACATCACCAATCAGCTGTAAATAATAGACATTTGTGAGTGGTTTCATCCAACAACAGCAGAATATACATTTTTTTTAAGTTGACATAGAACATTCATCAAGACAGATTATACAGTGGGACACAAAACACATCTTATCAAATTTAAAAGAATATAAATAATACAATGTCTGCTCTCAAATCACAATGGGGCTAAATCAGAAATCATACAGAAAGATAACTAAAAATTTCCAAAATACATGGATATTAAACACACCTATTTATAACAGATGTATCAAAAAAAAAACTCAAGAGAAATTTTAAAAAATGTTTTAAATTAAATGAAAATAAAAATACTTTTCAAATTGTATATGAATAAGGGAAGGAATACTGAGAGGAAAATTTATAGCACTGAAGCCATATCTCATATTAAAAGAAAGATCTGAGTTCAATCATTTAGGTTACTACCTTAAAAAACTAGAAAAAGCATGGCAAATTAAATCCAAAGTAAGCAACAGAAAACAACGCAAATTAGAGCAGAAAAGAATAAAACTGAAGAGAGTAAATCAACAGAGAAAATTAATAAACTGTAAACCTGGTTTTCTGAAAAGATAAATACAGTAGATAAGGCTGTAGACAGGATAACTAAGAAAAAAAAGAGAGAGGATAAAAGTTATCAAATCAGGTATGAAAGAGGAGACATCACTACAGTCCCAATGAACATTAAAAAGATAATAAAGAAATATTATGAACCACTTGAAAACCGTAACTTCAGTAAGGTAGATGAAATGGACCATTTTCTTGAAAGATACTACTTTTTAAAACTCACAAAAAAAGCAGTAGACAATCTAAGTAGGCCTATACCTATTAAGAAAGTTGAATCAATAATTAGTAACCTTACAACAGAAAGCACTAGGCACAGATGGGTTCACTGGCAAATTCTATCAACATTTACAGAAAAAATTATATAAATTTTTAATAACCTTTTTCAGAAGATAGATATAGAGGAAATATTTCCTAACTAATGCAGTCTATGCAGCCAGCATTGTACTAACATTAAAACCATATGGAGACATTATAAGAAAAAAATACAGATTAGTATTTTTATGAATATTGATGTAAATCTTCAACAATATATTAGCAAATCAAATCCAACAAATTATAAAAGTAATTATTCACCACAATCACATGGAATCTATCCCAGCTATGCAAGGCCCATTCAACATTCAAAACCCAATTAATGCAATTCATCACATTCACAAGCTAAAGAAGAAAAAAAAATACCTGATTATATCAATAAATGAAGAAATAGCAATTAGCAAAATCTGTCAGCCATTCATGATTAGAAAAAAAGCCTCTCAGAAAATTGGGAATAGAAAGAAACGTTCTCACTTGATCAATAATATCTACCAAAAACTACAGCTAAAAATTATATTTACTGGTGGAAAGTGAGAAGCTTTCCCACTAAGATCAGGAACTAGGCAAGAATATCTCCCTCATTCTTCCATTTTAATATTTTATTAGAAGTCCTACCTAATCCAATAAGACACAAAAAGGAAATAAAATATTGGGAAGAAAGAAATAAAACTGCCTTTGTCCACAAATGACATAATCATCTGTGTAGAACATCTGAAATAATTATCAAATATTTTTTCTAGAACTAATAAGCAATTATAACAAGTTTGCGAGATGCAAGGTTAATATACAAAAATCAATGGCTTTTCTATAAACCAACAATGAACAAATGGAACTTGAAATTAAAAGTACAATGTGATTTACGTTAGCACCCCCCAAATTAAATACTTACATATAAATCTAACAAAACATATGTAAGATTTATAAAATAAAAAAGAAAATTACAAAACTCTGATGAAAGAAATAAAAAAAATGAGTAGATAAATGAAACATCTTCCATCTTCATGAATAGGAATACTCAGTATTGTCAAGATGTCAGTTCTTCCCAGCTTCATGTACAGAATTAAAGCAGACCCAATCAGAATCTCTGCAAGTTATTTTGTAACTATCAACAAACTGGTCCTAAGGTTTATAGAGAGAATAAAAAGACTAACAGTAGCCAACATAATATTGACTAAGAAAGACACAGTTGTAAGACCAACACTTCATAACTTCAAGACTTACTATAAAATTACAATAATCAACAATGTGGTATTAGCAAAAATAACAGACAAATAGATAGATAGTACTTAGAAACAGATCCACATGTATATATTAAACTGATATTTGACAAAGAAATAAAGGCAATACAATGGAGCAAAGATGGGCGTTTCAACAAATGGTGTTGGAATAATTGAATATCCACATGCAAAAAAAGTGAATTAACACACAAACTTTTCACCCTTCACAAAAATTAATGCAAATTATATCATAGACCTAAGTGTAAAAGCCCAAAGTATAAAACTCCTGAGGATAGTATAGGAGAAAATCTACAAGGCCTTATGTATGTCCATGAGTTTTTAGATACAACATCAAAGCCATGATTTATGAAAGACAGAGTTGATAAGCTGAACTTTGTTAAAATTTAAAACTTCTGCTGTGCAAAAAACAATGTCAAGAGAATGAGAAGACAAGGCACAAACTGGAAGAAAATATTTCTAAAACATGTATCTGATTTTAAAAAACCCTATTTTTAAAATATACAAAGAACTCTTAAAATAGCAATAAGAAAACAAGCAATTCAATTTTAAAAATTGGTAAAAGACCTTAATAGAAACTATTAAAGGAAAATAAGCAGATAAATACAGATAAAAACAAGCATAAGAAAAGATACTCCAGATCACATGACATCAGAGAAATGCTGATTACAATAACAAGGAGATACACTAGACACATATTAGAACAGCCAAAGTCCAGAACATTAACAACACCAAATGCTGATGAGGATGTGGAACAACAGGAACTCTCATTTATTGCTGGTGGAATGCAAAATGGTACTGCCTCTTTGGAAGACAAGCAGGCTTTTACAAAATTAAACATGTTCTTATCATACTATCCAGCAATCTCATTTCTTGGTATCTACTCAAAAACACTGAAAACTTACTCACACAAAAAAACTGCATGTAGATAATTTATAGCAACTTTATTTACAATAGCTAAAACTTGAAAGCAATCAAAGCGCCCTTTATGAGAGGACCCGCAGACCCTCTGAAGGAAGTGGATTGCCCCTGCAGGAACCAGGAGACACTCAAGTACTGTGCTGGTATCCACAACTGAGAGACCCACAGACAGTTACATCACAGGACTTTGTGCAGACAACCCCCAGTACCAGTCTGGAGGCTGGTAGATTTGCTGTGTGGCTAGTTCGGAAGAGAGATATCAATTTCTACAGCTCATTTCTCA
Organism: Cacajao melanocephalus; assembly: GCA_963573385.1. NCBI lineage: Eukaryota > Metazoa > Chordata > Mammalia > Primates > Pitheciidae > Cacajao > Cacajao melanocephalus. The sequence continues at coordinate 79,354 of CAUYLG010051823.1, read as the reverse complement.
GGAAGCCACATCTATAGGAAAAGGGGAAGAGTACTACATCAAGGCAATACTCTGTGGGACAAAAGAATCAGAACAACAGCCTTCAGTCCTAGACTTCCCTCTGACAGAGCCTACCCAAATGAGAAGGAAAACCAGCTCTGGTAATATGACAAAACAAGGTTAATACATCCAAAAAATCACACCAGCTCACTAGCAGTGGATCCAAACCAAGAAGAAATCCCTGATTTACCTGAAAAAGAATTCATGAGGTTAGCTATTAAACTAATTGAGAAAGCACCAGAGAAAGGTAAAACCTGATGTAAGGAAATTTTAAAAAAAGATACAAGAAGTGAAGAAAAATATCTTCAATGAAATAGATAGCTTAAAAAAAATCAAAACTTCATGAAACAATGGATGTACTTACAGAAATGCAAAATGCTCTGGAAAGTATCAGCAATTGAAGTGAACAAGGAGAAGAAAGAAATTCAGAGCTCAAAGACAAGGTCTTCCAATTAACTCAATCCAACAAAGACAAAGAAAAAAGAATAAGAAAATAAAAACAAAGCCTCCAAAAAGTCTGGGATTATGTCAAATGACCAAACCTAAGAATAATTAGTATTCCTGAGGAAGAAGAGAAATCTAAAAGTTTGGAAAACATATTTTGGGGAATAATCTAGGAAAACTTCCCCAGTTTTGTTAGAGACCTAGATATCCAAATACAAGAAACACAAAGAACACCTGGGAAATTCATCACAAAAAGATCATCACCTAGGCACATTGTCATTGGGTTATCTAAAGTTAAGACAAAGGAAAGAATCTTAAGAGTTGTGATACAAAAGCATTAGGTATCACTGGAAAACATATAGGTATAAAGGAAAATCGACTGGATTAACAGCAGATTTCTCAGCAGAAACCCTACAAGCTAGAAAGGATTAGGGCCCTATCTTCAGCCTCCTCAAACAAAATGATTATCAGCCAATAATTTTGTATCCAGCAAAACTAAGCATCATATATGAAGGAAAAATACAGACTTTTTCAGATAAACAAATGCTAAGGGAATTCACCACTACCAAGCCACCACTATAAGAACTGCTAAAAGGAGCTCTAAGTCTTGAAACAAATCCTGGAAGCACATCGAAACAGAAACTCTTTAAAGCATAAATCTCACTGGACTTATGAAACAAAATTACAATTTAAAAAGCAAAAACAAAAAACCAGTGTGCACAGGCAACAAATAGTATGATGAATGGAGTGGTACCTCACATCTCATTACTAACATTGAATGTAAATGGCCTAAATGCTCCACTTAAAAGATACAGAACTGCAGAATGGATAAGAATTCACCAACCATCTGCTGCCTTCTAAAATTCAGATGGAACCAAAAAAGAGCCCATATAGCCAAAGCAAGACTAAGCAAAAAGAATAAATCTGGAAGCATCACATTACCTGATTTCAAACTATACTGTAAGGCCGTAGTCACAAAAACAGGTATAAAGATAGGCACATAGAGCAATAGAACAGAATAGAGAACCCAGAAATAAACCCAAATACTTACAGCCAGCTGATTTCAACAAAGCAAACAAAAACATAAAGTGGGGAAAGAATGCCCTTTTCAACAAGTGGTGCTGGGAGAATTGGCAAGCCACATGCAGAAGAGTGAAACTGGATCCTCATCTCTCACCTTATACAAAAATCAGCTTAAGATGGATTAAGGACTTAAATCTGAGACCTGAAACTATAAAAATTCTAGAAGATAATATTGGAAAAACCCTTCTAGACATTGGCTTAGGCAAGGATTTCATGACCAAGAACTGAAAAGCAAATGCAATAAAAACAAAGATAAATAGCTGGGACTTAATTAAACGAAAGAGTTTTGCACTGCAAAAGGAATAGTCAGCAGAGTAAACGGAGAACCCACAGAGTGGGAGAAAATCTTCACAATCTGTACATCTAACAAAGGACTAATATCCAGAATCTACAATGAACTCAAACAAATCAGAAAGAAAAATAACGATAATAATAATCCCATCAAAAAGTGGGCTAAGGACATGAAGAGACAATTCTCAAAAGAAGATATACACATGGCCAACAAACACATGAAAAAAAATGCTCAACATCGCTAATAATCAGGGAAATGCAAATCAAAAGCACAATGAAATACCACCTTACTCCTGTAAGAATGGCCATAATAAAAAAATAAAAAAAACAGTAAATGTGGGCATGGATGATGTGGTGATTAAGGAACACTTCTACACTGCTGATCAGAATGTAAACTAGAACAGTCATTATGAAAAACAGTGTGGAGATTCCTTAAAGAACTAAAAGTAGAACTACCATTTGATCCAGCAATCCCACTATTGGGTATCTATCCAGAGGAAAAGAAGTCATGATATGAAAAAGATACTTGCATACACATGTTTATAGCAGCACAAATCACAATTGCAAAATCATGGAACCAACCCAAATGCCCATCAATCAATGAGTGGATACAGAAACTATGGTTTATATATATGATGGAATACTACTCAGCCATAAAAAGGAATGAATTAATGGCATTTGCAACAACCTGGATGATATTGGAGACTATTATTCTAAATGAAGTAACTCAGGAATGGAAAACCGAACATTATATGTTCTCACTGATATGTGAGAGCTAAGCTATGAGGATGCAAAGGCATAAGAATGATACAATGGACTTCGGGGACTTGTGGGGAAGGATAGGAGGGGGGAAATGGGATAAAGGACTGCAAATAGGATGCGGTGTATACTGCTTGGGTGATGGGTGCACTAAAATCTCACAAATCACTGCAAAAGAACTTACTCATATAACCAAATACCACCTGTACTCCAATAACCTATGTAAAAATAAAAATGAATATAAAAGGCTTGAACAGACACATCACAAAAGAAGGTACACGAATGATCAGAAATCCTCAATATTGTCAATTCAACCTCAGCAGTAGTCAGGGTTATGCAAATTAAAACCATAATAAGATACCATTGCATACCCGCTAGATAGCCAAGATGAAAAAGACTGACAGTATTAAATGTTGGTAAGAATGTGAAGCAACAGGAACTTTCACATATTGCTAGTGGGAATATAAAATGGTGTCACCACTTTAGAAACCTGTGTGTCTGTCTCTTATAAAGTCAAATATGCACAGTCCTGTGACCCAGAATTTCACTTCTAAATATTTACCCAATAGAAATAAAAATGTATGTTTACAAAAACACTTGGGGAAGAAAGTTAATAGCAGTTTTATTCATAATAGCCCCAAACTAAAAACAACTCAAATGTCTATTGATGTGAGAATGGATAAACACATTTTGATATAGTCATGCAATGGGATATTACAGAGCAATAGACACAAATTATCAATATATGCCAAACATGAATAAATCTCAAAAACATCACATCAAGTGAAAGCAGCCACACACAAAACAGCATCATTCAGATGAAACTGAAGAACAAGCAGAACTACGTTGTTAGAAAACAGAAAACTACTTGCAGCTAGTATCAGGTAGGAGTGCAGAGATTGGTAAGAGACATGGGGAAACTCTCTCTGGTGAAAGAAGCATTCTTCTTGATTTAGGGGGAGATTATATGGGTGTATACTGCTGTCAAAATTCATGAAACTGCACATTTTAGATTATGGTATTTTCTACTTAGTTATACTTCAAAAACTTGCCAAAAGTAGGCAAAAAAAAAAAAAAGAAAGAAAATAGAAAGGTGGAACAGGCAGGGAAATAGGAAACATATGGTAGGATAGTAGATATAACCCAAACATAGCAACCATTGTAGTACATATAAATATGCCAGATGCTGCAATTAAAAGATAAAGATTTGTCAGACTGTATTTTTTAAATTGCAACTATTTGCTAGTTGTAAGAGGCACATCTAAAGCCTCAGCTACAGAAAGGTTGAAAGTAAAAGAAGAGCGGGGAAAAAAAATCTATGCAAATGTTAACCAAAGAAAAGCTAGTGGAGCTATATTATTATCAGATGATGTGGATTTTAAGGTTGTAAAGATTTCTAGGAAAAAAGAGAAACACTTCAAGTGGTCAAAGTTTCAGTTCACCAGATAGAAAATGATAATTCTAAATTAATATGAACCTGGCCTCAAAATATTTAAAGCAACAACTGAGAAGTGAAATAGATAAGCCAAATTATAGAAGATTTTAACTCACTTCTTTCAGTAAGTGGAAAAGCAGCCCAAGAAATTGGTAAAAATATGAGATATTTTAGCAATACAAAGTGTAGATTTAACTTAATGAAAAAATAAAACACCATACCCCCAAACTAAAGAATACAAATAATTTTCCAGTGTTTGTGGAACATCTGCAAAACTGATCACCTATTGGGCCACAAAATACATCTCAACAAATTTCAAAAATCGAGATTGTCAATAGATGTTCTGACAAAAAAAAAGGAATTGAATTAAAAATAAGTTATAAAAAGATACAAACAAAACTTGCTATATATATTTTAAAACTATACTTCCAAATAATCCATAAGTCAAACATTAATTATGATCAAAATCTTATGATATTTTAATCACAAATAATAAAATTTTTAAATACCAAAAACTGGTAGGATGTAACTGAAACAATGTTTAGAGAGAAATTTATAGTTTTTAATCACATGTAGTAAAATATAAGAAATGAATAAAGGCATCAGTGATATAAGCAACCATCCTAAAAGCTTAGGGGAAAAAAACCCCAGCAAATTAAACCCTATGAAAGCAAGAGGAAGAAAATAATAAATTTAAAGGCAGAAATTAATTAAATAGAAACAAACCTAAAATGGAGAATATAAACAAAGCCAAAAGTTCATTCTTTGAAAAGAGTTATAAACTTGATAAATCCTTGGTAAAACTGATTAAGAAAAAGAGAAAGAGAAGGCACCAATGTCAGGAATGAAGATGACATCCTGCCTTATACACACATTAAAGAGACACTAAGAGGACATCATAGCTTTATATCAATAAGTTAGAAAATGTGATGAAACAAAAAAATTCTTAGGAGAAACACAAATTGACATCAGAAAAATATTAAACATATGAATATAAAATTAATAAATCAAATATGAAAATCTCTTCCCCATAAAATGTTTCCAGGACCATGTAGCTTCAATGGTGAATTCTGCCAAATGTTTAAGAAATAAAATAATGCTTATCTTATACAAATTATTCTAGAGAATAAAGTAGCACTAACCGACTTGTTTTATGAGGCCAAAATAATCTTAGTATCCAACTTTACAAAAACATGATGATAAAGAAAAACTATAAGTGGTCTCATTTGGAACGTGGAAGCCAATAATTAACAAAATATTAGCAAATGGAATCAGCAATGTACAAAGGCTAATGCCTGAGATCAAATAGGATTTACTCCAAGAAAGCAAATTTAGTTTACATTCAAAATTCAATCAATCTAATTCACAATTAACACAACAAAAAAATTCATATGATCCTCTTAACTGATAAAGAAAAAGCATTAAAATTCAATATCCATTCATCATTAAAACAAACAGGCAAACAAAAATCACCTAGCAAAGTAGAAACAGAACTTATTAGCCTGACAAAGTAAATCTACAACAAACCTATAATAAACATCAGACTTAATGATGAAGTGTTGAAAGCTTTCCTTTTGAAATAACAAACGAAAGACGAATAACACAGCTAGCTGGTTGACACTATTCCTAGTCAGTGTCAAACTGGAGGTCTGATTCAGAGCAAGGAAGCAAGAAAAAAACAGTACGGAAATTAGAAAGTTGGGGAGAGAGAAAGACCTCTTGTGTTTGTTTTTTAAATTTTAAATTTTTCAAATTTTTTAAACTTTTATTTTAAGTTCAGAGGTATATGTACAGGTTTGTTATATAGGTGAACTTGTATCATAAGTGTTTGTTGTACAGCTTACTTCGTCAACCAGGTACAGAGCCTAGCACTCAACAGTTATTTTTTCTGATCCCCTCCCTCCTTCCAGGCTCTACCCTCTAGTAGGCCCCAGTGTCTGTTGTTCCCCTCTTTCTTTCCGTGTGTTCTCATCATTTAGTTCCCACATATAAGTGAGAACATGTAGTATTTGGTTTTCTCTTCCTGTGCTAGTTTGCTAAGAATGATGGCCTCCAGCTCCATCCATGTTCCTGCAAAGGACATGATCTTTTTCTAACGGCTGTGTAGTATTCCATGATATATACACAAGACGTTTTCTTCATTCAGTCGGCCATTGATGGGCATTTAAGTTGATTCTATGTCTTTGCTGTTGTGAATAGTGCTGCGTGGAACATGCACATGCATCTGTCTTTGTGGTAGAATGATTTATATACAATTTATATATTCTCTGCTCATAATGGAATTGCTGGGTCAAATTGCAGTTTTGTTTTTAGCTCTGAGGAATTGCCACACTGCTTTTAGCAATGGTTCAACTAATTTACACTCCTACCAACAGTTTTTAAGCATCTCCTTTTCTCCACAACCTCACCAGCATATATATATATATTTTTGTTGTTGTTGTTGTTTGTTTGTTTGTTTTTTACTTTTTAATAGTAGCCATTCTGACTGGTATGAGATGGTATCTCATGTGGTTTTGATTTGCACTTCTCTAATGATCAGTGATACTGAGCTTTTTTTTTTCATATGCTTGTTGGCCATGGGTATTGTCTCTGTTTTTGAAAAATGTCTGTTCACATCTTTTGTCACTTTTTATTGGGGTTGTGTATTTTCTTGTAAATGTGTTTAAGTTCCTTATAAGTGCTCGATATTAGACCTTTGTCAGTAGCACAGTTTACAAAAATTTTCTCACATTCCATAGGTTGTCGGCTTACTCTGTCAATAGATTCTTTTGCTGTGCAGAAGCTTTAGGTTTCATTAGATCCCGTGTGTCAACTTTTGCCTTTATTGTGATTGCTTTTGGCATTTTCATCATGAAATATTTTCCTGTTCCTATGTCCAGAATGGTATTGCCTAGTCTGTCTTCCAGGGTTTTTATAGTTTTGGGTTTCACATTTAAGTCTTCAACCCATCTTGAGTTGATTTTTGTATATGGTATAAGGTACGGGTCCAGTTTCAATCTTCTGCATATGGTTAGCCAGTTATCCCAACACTATTTATTGAATAGGGAGTTCTTTTCCCTTTACTTGTTTTTGTCAGCTTTGTTGAAGATTAGATGGTTGTAGATGTGCAGTATTATTTCTGGGCTCTCTATTCAGTTCCATTGGTCTATGTGTCTATTTTTGTACCAGTACCATGCTGTTTTGGTTACTGTAGCCCTATAGTATAGTGTGAAGTCAGGTAATGTGATGCCTCCAGCTTTGTTCTTTTTGCTAAGATTGCCTTGGCTATTTGGTCTCTTTTTTGGTTCCATATAAATTTTAAAATAGCTTTTTTTTTTTAGTTCTGTGAAGAATGTCATTTGTAATTTGATAGGAATAACATTAAATCTGTAAATTGCTTCAGGCAGTATGATCATTTTAACAATATTGATTCTTCCTATCCATGAGCATAGAATGTTTTTCCATTTGTTTGTGTCATTTCTGATTTTTTTTTAGCAGTGTCATGTAGTTCTTATTGTTGAGATTTTTCACCTCCTTGGTTAACTGTATTCTTCGATATTTTATTCTTTTTGTGGCTACTGTGAATGGAATTGCATTCCTGATTTGGCTCTTGGCTTGGCTGTTGGTGTATAAGAATGCTAGTGATTTTGTGTGTTGATTATGTATCCTGAAACTTTGCCAAAGCTATTTATCAGCTGAAGGATCCTTGAGGCCTAAACTATGTGGTTTTCTAGATACAGAATCATGTCGTCTGCAAACAGGCATAGTTTGACTTCATGTCTTCCTATCTGGATACTCTTTATTTCTTTCTCATGCCTGATTGCTCTGGCCAGAATTTCCAGTATTGTGTTGAATAGCAATGGTGAGAGAGGCCATCCTAGTCTTGTGCTGATTGTTAAGGGAATGCTTCCAGCTTTTGCCCATTCAATATGATCTTGGATATGGGCATTTCATAGATGAGTTTGTCAAGAATATTGGCCTGAGGTTTTCCTTTTTTGTTGTGTCTCTGACAGGTTTTGGTATCACGATGAAGTTGGCCTCATAGAATGAGTTGGGGAGGAGTCCCTCCTCTTCAGTTTTTTTGGAATAGTTTTAGTACCAGCTGTTCTTTGTACATCTGGAAGAATTTGGCTGTGAATCTCTGGTCCTGGGCTTTTTTTTTTGGTTGGTAGGCTATTTCTTACTGATTCAACTTCAGAGCTCATTTTTGGTCTGTTCAGGGAATTAATTTCATTCTGGTTCAGTCTTGGGAGAGTGTATACATCCAGGAATTTATCCATCTATCCAAGTTTTTCTAGTCTGTGTGCATAGAGGTGTTTATAGCAGTCTCTGATAATTTTTTAAATTTCTTTGGGGTCAGTGGTAACATCCCCTTTGTCATTTCTGATTGTGTTTAATTGAATCTTCTCTTTTTTCTGCTCTATTAGTCTAGTTAGTTGGCCTATCTCATCAATTTTTTCAAAAAACCAATTCCTGGGTTAATTCATCTTTTGAATATTTTTCGTCTCTCAGTCTCTTTCAGTTCAGCTCTGATTTTTGTTGTTTCTTGTCTTCTGCTAGCTTTGGGGTTGGTTTGTTCTTGCTTCTCTATTTCTTTCAGATGTGATGTTAAGTTGTTAATTTACACGTAATGGTCAGTAGGTAGGCTCTTACTCAGCTGTGCGGCTCCTCTATATTTCCTCACATTTGCAGCCATGTTCCCTTTCAATGCTTTGAAAGTGTGGGTCCCTCTCCCACTTGAGTGCTGACTGTATATCATGGCTTGGTACTCCCAGGCTGTCCATAGCAGCTCTGGGGTGATCTCAGGTCATGTTTTCTCCCCAACTTGGAAGCAGCAGGAAAAGAGACCTTAGCAGTGGTCGTGGCCAAGGGTCTTTTGCTTGTATCCTGGGGGCTCCACCCCAGAGATGCAGATCAGTCGTTGCTCCATGTGATCAGCCCAGGACAGGGGTCTGTGCTGTGGGCTCAAGCTGGGGGTTCCCTACCTGGTGATGAACAGGGGGAGCAGGTGAGACCTGTGGGAGATGGACTGGCCACCTCTTCTTGGGTTGACAGCTGCTTGTTGGAGGTGTGGTTAAGGTACTTAGGGTCTTTGCTCCTTCATTAGTCCAAGGGTAGCATGGGCAGTACCACTGTAGAGGCGATGGCAGAAGGGCGTTTGGTTTTCCCTGGGGGCTCCACCTCCAAGAAATGAGAAGCTGCTGTTACTGGGAGTGTTTGGCCAGTTCGGTAGGGTGGCTGCATTGCTGGCATGAGCTTGGGGCTCTGCTTGTTTGGGGGCAGGAGGTTAAGGGCTCATCAGAAGGAGAGACTGGTTTCCTCTCTGTATGTTGACTGTGGCATGCTGTAAGCTCAGGCATAGCCCTCAGACCCTTTGTTTCTTCCACAGACTGAGGTCAGTAGGGACAGGACCACTTCCATGGCAGTAGCAGACAGGCTGTCAGGTGCCTCTGGGAGCCTCTCCCCAGGGAAACTCAGGGCCACTACCAGTGTGTATGCTCAGCCATGGATGAGGCAATGTTTTGCTATCATAAGCTGGGAGCCCTTCCTAGTGGAGTGGAGAATGGGGTTCTCAGGGAAGAGGAACTGGACTCCTTTCTGTATGGTAGCCACATTGTGCTGGAGGCACCAGCGTAGTGACTAGGCGCTTTATTCTTTCCCCAGCCTGAGCACTGTTAGGGCAGTAGTACTGCCACTGCAGTAGCGGAAGAGTTGTAGGCTGACTCTGGGATTTCCTCTTTGGAGAAATGCTGGGCTGCCTCTGATTGAAGTGGTCAGGTAGGGGCAGGGTGGTAGTGCTGGAGTCCCAGGTCTGGCAGCCCTGCCCAGTGAAGAGAAGTGAAGACCGGCACCTGGGTGGAGAATAGTCTGGCTAATTTCCAGGTGGGTACTCTATGCTGGGGTCCACCAGCTGCTGGCCCCCATGGACTCTCCAGAGCCTGGAGACGCAAGGGCCAGGGCTGCAAGATGGCAAAGATGGCAACCTGTCCGTCCCACTGGGAGCCCTGTCCAGGGAGTTGCAGAACCGCTTCTGGCTCAATAGTCCCAGCAGAGTGTGGCTGGAGACCCTGGCTGGGAGGACCCACCCAGTGAGGAGATACAGGAAGGAAGAGTCTGGCCGCTTTTCCTAGGGCTGCTGCAGTATGCTGGGGGTCTGCTCCAGTCCCTACTCACCTCATATTTTCCAGTACCTGAAGGTATCAACAGTGAAGGCTATGAAATAGCTAAGATGGCATCCTGCTCCTCCCTCTGGGACCTCCATCCCAGGCAGATTCGGACCTGTTGCTGGCTAGAATGCACTGGGCAGGGTGGCTGGGGACCCCAGTCAGGAGGCCCCCCCAGTGAGGAAGAACGAGACTGGGGACCTGTGTTTAAAAACAGTCTGGTGGCTTTTTCATAGAGCAGCTGTGCTGTGCTAGGGGTCTGCTCCAGCCTGCAGTCACCTTGGACTCTCTAAGTCCTGGAGGCCAGAACAGCTAAGTCTACCAAAGAGCAAAGATGGCAGCCCACCCCTTCCTCTGGGAGCTTCCTCCTAGGGATGTCTGGAACTACTGCTGGCTGGAAAGCACTGGTGGGGGCAGTTGTAGACCTCAGACAGCAGATTCCGCCCAGTAAAGAGAAACAGAATCTGGAACCATCATGAAGAAACTGTTGGTCACCTCTCTGGAACTGCTGCACATGCCAGAGGACCACTCCAGTCCCTAGTCACCTCAGATTCCCCAGAGCCCAAAGGCAACAGTAGCTAAGGCTGTGAAACAGCAAAACGATAAGGCTCCTTGAAGAAAATATAGAATATTTTCATGACCTTGTGGTAGGCAAAGACATCTAACTGTGACAAGACCCAAAAAAAGTTACTAAGCATAAAGAAAAGATCAATGAATTGGACCACATTAAAGTAAGATCTTCTGTTCATCAAAAGACACCATTAAGAGAGTGAAAAGGCAAGCAAGCATATATGGAAAGGATTTTGTAACACAAATAACCGACAAAGACTTCATCGCCACAACATAAAAAAGATGTCTTACAAATCAAATCAGTAAGTAAAATATATACAACCTTATAGAAAAATGTGCAAGAATCACCAGAAGGCACTTCACAAAAGAGGACATTCAATTGCCCAATAAATATATGAAAAGGAAGTCAGTCTCATTAGTAAACAGTGAAATGCAAAAATTGAAAGCAAATTGAAGTATACTGAAAGAGAACACTACCCAGAATGGCTACAATTAAAAGAAATGACCATAATAAGCTTTGGCAAAGATATGGAGCAAAAGAAACCTCATACAGTACTGGTAGGGTTGAAAATTGGTGTAATCCCCTTGGAGTATAGTTTGGCATATCTCTCAAAGCCAAGCATACATAGCTGTTACCCAGCAATTCCACGTGAACACCAAGAGACATGCTCAATAATGGTTATAGAAGCTTTGTTTGTAATAGTCCCAAATTGGAAACAATCCAAATGTCTATCAATAATGGAATGGTTAAATAATTTGTGCTGTATTTATAAAAAAAGAATTTGAGGCTGGGCACAGTAGCTCACCCCTATAATCCCAGCATTTTGAGAGGCCAAGGTAGGCAGATCACTTGAGGTCAGGAGTTCGAGGCCAACATGGCAAAACCCCATCTCTACTAAAAATACACAAATTAGCTGGGTGTGGTGGCACGTGGCTGTAGTTACTACTCAGGAGGCTACTTGGGAGGCTAAGGCCAGGGAATTGCTTGAAGTGGGTGGCTGTGGGGGCAGAGGTTGCAGTGAGCTGAAATTGTGCCACTGTACTCCAGCCTAGGTAACAGAGCAAGACTCCGTCTCAAAGAAAAAAATGAATTTGGTATAATAATGAAAATAAATGAAATCCAGCCATAATATACATAAATCTCATAAACATAACATTGATCAAAACAAGCATGACACGAAAAGCATACTGTATGACTTTATTTTTTAGTAATTCTAATAACTATAGTATGTAGAGATGCCAGATTAAATGATGCAATTTATAAATGCAAGTAAGTAAAATTAAGGAATGCAAGTAAAATGAAGAAATGCGTAATAGTATGTATAGATGCCTGATTAAGTGATAAAATTCAGAAATGCAAATACTAGCCACAAATATCTGGCCAGCAGTTGTCTCAGTGGGGGACAGTAGGGTGACCTGTAGCAGGCCTGAGGGGTCTTCTGGGATGCTCTTCCATTTTTATTTGGGTGGTGGTTCTGTGGATGTTTGCTTTGTGATAATTCACTGAGCTGTACATTTTTAAGTCACTTTCTGTTATATAAGTCACATTCAACAATAAATATTTAGGAAACAAAAGAGAGATGGAGTTGGTGACACAGACCCTAGGAATCCCGGGGAGGCTGTCTTCTAGGTCAAAATCAGTCCATTGGTTAGTGTTCTTTAGACTGAGCGGTGCCCAACAGAACAAAAGGAAAATAACCTGGAAACTTAGTGGAGGGTCCTCCCAGGCAAAAGTGTAGGTTGTCATGCAAATTAGATGTAAAACTAGCTAGATCTGCTTTGTTGGAGGGTGGCAGGACTGGTAATGAGCCAAACATAAAAATTTGTTTGGATGGCAGCTGCCTGAGAAGCCAGAATCAGGGTTGCAGAGACTCTCTGGTGGTTTGGGAAGACGTGGCAGGAGAAGGGGCTAATCAACATGGTAGTCTCCTTAGAGCCCAATTCCACAGCTCCAGCTCAGGAGCTTCTCAAGGGCCTGGCATTGGGAGCTCCAGTGAGGTTAAAGGAGAGAGGTGCCTGAAGCCTCATGTAGACACTGGGAAAATGATGCCTCCTCCCTCCATAACGGAGGATGCTGCTAACAGGAGATAGTGGAAGCTCTAGGAGGCACCTGTGCCTGTGAAACAGTTTGAAGTAAAGCTCCCATCTCCAAGGCATCTTGCCTGCCTTGCTGTTTGTGCTCCCTTTTTGTCTTCTCTGTGTTCTTATCTCAAACCTTTCCGGGTAATTGCAGTCTGTTTAATTAGAACCAGGGTCTGGAGTTTCCCATCCCATGCTGCTTTTGGTCCCAAACAGGCTTTGGGGTATGCTGACTTCAGCAGCAGCTGACAGTCCACTTCTATCTGAGACAGAAGTTGGCATTTGGCACTGAGCAGGTGTTTCTGGATAAAATGATTCCAGAAGCATTGTGCTTGGTCTGATGCTGAAGGTATTGTCTCCAGCATTAGCTTGACCTGGGTTTGAAGCCAGGGTTGGCCACTTATTGGCTGTGAGCTATGTGATCTTCAAAAATCACTATGAATGTGTAAGTTTTAAGTAACAGTGCTTTGAAAGCACATAGTATGGTGCCTGGCACATAGAAAGTCTTCAGTAAGTACTATTGTTTTATTATTTGTTTATCAGCAGCAGCAGCAGCTACAGCATCCCACCCAGATCCAGAAGATTACTGAGCAATCTTTTCAGTAAGAAGCAAATAGGAAACCAACTTTGGAGAAAGGCACTGCCTACCTCCTTGTGGAAAAATGAAAGATTGCCCTTTTCAGAGGAGGCATAAAGCTTTAGCCTCTCTGCACACTGGAATTGGTGCACTGGCTCTGTTGAGTGCAGGTCCTGAAGCTGCAAGGAGGCACTTTGTCTTTCCTCTTGGCTGAGGCCGTTTTCCGCCCAGGGACAGGACACAGGTTGTCTCAAGAAGCAGGGGCATCCTTGCTCTGGCACTTTATTGCTGGATCGATGTAGATTTTTCCACGAGACCAGACAGTGCAAGACACCTAGAATAGGTACCACCTCTGCTACCTTCTCTATGTGCTGTGTTCATATTTTTTATTGCTATCTCTAATGTCATTCCATTGCGGTCTTAAGAAATGTCAGGTCAACATACTTCCAAAAGTTCCAGTTTGAGACTACATGCTTAGCAAAAATAACCACCATCTCTCTCTCTCCCCAAGGCGCACATGAGGAGCCAAGTGTGAAGCAAATGGTGGTAGAAGTACAAAGGCCACATACAAGTGAGATTGGGAAACGGAGGAAGCAGGGGCCAGAGCCAACAGCTGGGTTCCTCTGGGTCGCACCTGCTTGCATGGTCCACATAAAGGGACTGGAAGAGAAATCAGAGCAGAGGGATGTGGTAGATTTTCTGCAAAAGTGGCCACCAACAACCCCTCCCATCTCTGGACATATGCGTCCCTCCCATAATGAAGTAGAGTCCATCTCCTCTTCTCTCAAATCTAGGCCGATCCCATGACTTGCTTTGACCAACAGAATGCAGCAGCAGCTATGCAGTGAAATTTCTAGTCCTAGGCCTTAAGGGGCCTTGCAGCTTCTGTTTTCATCCTCCTAGGATCCAGCCAACATGTAACAGTGGTCACCAGGCACCGCTAAATGAGGAGAGGCTGTATAGAGAGAGAATGGCTCAGCCAGGCCAAGCTGTTACAGCAACCCCAGCTGAAGCATGAGGGACATGTAAAGCCATTGAGAGTGATCCAGCCCAGCTCCCAGCTGAAGGCAGCTGCACACATGATTCTGCCCAACCCCATGTGGAGAAGAACCACCCAGCTGAGCCTGGCCAGCCCATGGACTCATGAAAAGGTGCTGAATCCTTGCTGTTTAAGCTGCTGAGTCTGGGGATAGTTCTTTAGGCAGAAAACTGAAATAGCAATAGTTTAAAAGCACTGAAAGGCAGTTCAGTTAACATCATTAATTCCCCAGTTTCAGAACATAATGCTTATTGATCATTTGTACTTTAGATAAAATATCCATTTTAAGTAGATGCTGTGGCCAGCATGCTGGCAAGTAGGAAGTCACTGCCAATAACTGAGACTTGTTACAGATTTGTAATCAGAGATGAGCTAAGGAAAGTGTGACCACACGATGATGAGCACACTCATTTGTTGAGTGCCTGCCTCCCATGTGATGAGCCTTCTGCACTGGTTTTTACCATCATCACTTCATTTTATCCTTTAGAGGTTGGACTTGTAAAGTGTCTTGTATTATAGACAAGGACACATTGAGGCTTAGAAAGCAGAAGCATTTGCCCAAGGTTAAACCATTAGTAAGTGACACAGCAAGTGTTTGAACCCAGAGCCATTTGGTTTCAGGATCTGAGCCCTTGACCTCCAAGTTATATTGCCTTTCCTAAGCCAGAATGTGCCAGCTGTTCCTTCTGATTGCAGGCTGGGGTTGGGAGGGTTGAGAGCTTACAGAGTAGGCTCTTGGAGAACTCTTTCTCTCTCAGGAAGAGGTAAGTATTTTAATAGCCCAGAAGGTATGGCATGCAGGCAGGGATGAGTATCTCTTTGGAGCCAGTGAGGCACCTGGCGTCTGAGGACACAAGGCTCTCTCTCCCCAGAAGCAGCACATTTGACATTATGCAGTTTCACATTCTGTGCTCTCCGTTTCTATGAACAGAGTTTCCTCTTTGAAATCCACAAGTAGCCCCAGGCCACTCTGAGAAGCAGCTCTGTGGAGTTCCCTCTTGTCCTAGAAGGAAGGAGCCTCATTTCTGCCCCCGTTTAATCTTGGAAGCCTTCCTGGGAGAGTTTAGCTTTGAGCTCTGTTTTGGAAGCAGTGAGGGAGGCAGCTGGATGAATGCTAAGTAGGACATTTTTAGTTTGAGCAGCAACTCTTGAGACACTGCAGCGAAAATCTCAGTAAAGTGGAGAAGGAAGAAATAGTTCATATGTTGCACAGCAAAATTACTATTCAAAATAATTTCGATGGGTTTCAATGATGGGGCAAAAATCAACATGACGACTTTTCACACAAACAAATGTGGACTCCCAAATGAAGGTACAAATGATCATTTAAACAATTTCAGGGTGGGGTGGAGCTGACTTGAAAGCACATCACGGGAAAAGTAATTGGGGGTTTGGGTGAACATATATAAACGTGGAATAACCCAACAGTGAGATGCAGCTACTGAAAGATGTAACGTGGTCTTAAGTTGCATAAATACATGTTTATTGTGCCAGTTTAGGTTGAGGGAGGTAAAAATGACCAAATATAAAGACTGATGCAGTTATGGGTGTCTCTCCTTTAAATGGTTATAGATTTTGGGCTTCCAGGAATAACAGTGGATCCCTCAGACTTTGCCCCAACTGTACCCCTGACCCTGGAGTTTGGATTGGCCAAATTCAAGGTCATCTAATTGAGTCATGTTTTCAAGAGGTAAAACCTTCTGAAAGAATTACTATGTCCAGGCACATGGGTGTGATCTTGCCCTTTCTTCAAATCAATTTCTCTTGACCAGAACTATTCCCAGCTGTCTCTTTCTCTGACTTTCTCTCTTCCTCCCCTCTCTTCCCACATGACTGATGTAGGCTCCAGGGCCACTGACCCAGCCTAAGAAGACCTGGGACAGGAGGCCAGAACCAGTCCTCCTCTGCACATAAGCACCAACAGTCTCCCTTGCTCTGTCTCTCGGTCCTTTTTCCCTAGTGCTGGTGGGTGGTACTGGATCTGTCATTTCTCTCGTTGGAGGCAAGTATCTGAGACTCAAGTGTGGCCACTGAGAGGTCAAGGAACCAGCAGACTTTCGGAGCTGCCTTGGTTCTGGGCTCTACACTGACTCCAGCCTGGGCCTGACAAAAGGAGTTTTCTACTGTACTGGTCTTGCTTGGTTGAGCTCTGCACTGGGGCTTGCTCTTCTTTGCTTCATCTGCGTATATTGAATTGTGTTCCCCCAAAATCCACATTCCATATGTTGAGTCCCTAACCTCTAATGTGTTGGTATTTAGAGATGGGGTCTTGGGGTCTTTGGGAGGTAACTAGGTTTAGATGAAGTCATGAGGATGGGGTCCTCAGAGGGGATTAGTGTCTTCCTATAAGAAAGACTGGAAGATTGGAGCATATTATCTCTCTCTCTCTCTCTCTCTCTCCCCCTCTCTCCTCTCTTTCTCTCTCTCTTTCTCTCCCTCCCCCCGCCTTCACCTCTCTCTCTACCATGTGAAGACACAGCAAGAAGACAGCTGCCTGCAAGCCAGGAAGAGAGCCTTCGCCAGGAATCAAATAGCCTGGCACCTTGATTATGGACTTCCCAGGCTCCAGTACGTAAGAAATAAGTGTCTGTTGTTTAAGCCACTCAGTTTATAGTATTTTGCTATAGTTGCCCAAGCAAACGATTACAGAAACTTATGAAGACAAGAGATTGTTTGAAGGCATGCTCTGTGTATTCTTGTCTTGCTGGCATATTGCACCACCATAATGCCATGTCGTAACATCAATCCAGCCACTATTCTGACGTTGATGGGCTGGACAGTGACCAGAGGGACATGACCAGGCAAGAGGGGGACTTGAGATTGTGGAACTTGAGAATGATTTGCAGACTAGAGCTGCTAACCTAGCCTAAGAGGAGGGAAGGGCTATGCGGAAATCTCCTCAGTGGGGCCATTCCATGGAGTGGAAAATCAATGGCTGGCTGCTCCCTTATACACAGCTTTTTGGAGAGGCACACTGCCCACCTGAGACTAGGACATGCCTAACAGCAACATCTTCTGGGATGAGGAGCCTAAGAGGGAAGAGGCAGAAGAAAGGAGAGGATTACAAATCCTACCCTCAAGATAGTGAAAGCGGGTGTTCATTGAGGCTTCCAGTTACTGTCTTACGAGGGGAGGCAGAGTTACAGACTAAAGAATATAGTGTGTTAGATGAAATTAAAATTTCACAGCCTCATCACTTTTGGTCTCCTTTTCACCCCTGGTCAAGAAAGCAGAATAACCCTTCATTTCCTCTCACAGCTGAGAGATAACTCTAATGCCACAGTGGGAGTTTAAGAGACTCGGTTCCCATTTCCTACTAACTGAGTTTAGGCAAGAGCACGTCAGTGAGAGTGGGCAGAAACCCAGGAATGGGCAAATGCCTCTGGAGGAGAATAGTTGGCTGGAGTGAAAGAAAGCCTTGATATTCAGCCCCCGTATCTACTGGACTGTCCTGTAGAAGGTAATCTCAGGTTGGGGAGCTGGGACCGAAGGGTAAATTTCCAACAAGGCAATTTTGGGATCTCCCTGAGCAAGCCGTTGCTAAGCCTCACAGACATGCAGTCCTGGGGGCTCTGACTTGAGGCAGTGCATTCCTGGACATTAGAAGAATTTTGAGACTCAGCAGAGATTTTTCTCTCACTGAAAAGTTGGACCAGATACTAGAAACCCTTCAAGGTCCCTTCCAGCAATAAGCACGGAAAAACGCCCTCACAAAACCCAACACCAAACCTCAGCTTTCAGGAGCAGGCATGGGAGAGGGACCAGGAGCAGATGCGTAACTATGATACAAATGCCAGAGAAAGATTCAATGGACTGGGACTGCTTCCAATGATCACGTGCTTTTCAACTCATCTGGAGATGATGTCATCTGATAATTGGACACTCACACATGGCCTGCTGCCTGGCTGGCCTGCTCTGCCTTCCTGGTATCTCACTGATCAGAGAAATTCATCTGCAGACGTTTTGAGCAGAAAATCTCTGATGCAGATTTCCATTCATTCACAAACACGTGCAGAGGGTCTTCTGTACTCCTGGATCTGTGCTATGTACTGAGGATGCAGAGAAGAAAGACAGTCTCTGCCTTCAGAGAGCTCACCGTCATGGAAATGAGAGAGAGTTGGAATTCAGCTTTCATTTGGTAAATGTCGATTGAATATGACCTCTGGGCTAGGCACTGCAGCTTTAGCAGGGACAACCAAGTCATGATCTCTGTCTTGGGGAATTTACATTGGGGAATCAGATAGCAGGCATGTCTCATATAAAGATCATGTATGTTGTGCAAAGTGCCATGAATGAAATTTAAAAAGCAAGGGAGTACAGAGTGAGAGAGATGAGGACCTGTTTTAAGACCCAGCAATCCCATTACTGGGTATATCTCCAAAGGATTATAAATCATTCTAATATAAAGACACATGCACACATGTGTTCATTGAGGCACTGCTTACAATAGCGAAGACCGGGAACCAACCCAAATGTCCGTTGATGATAGACTAGACAAAGAAAATGTGGCACATATACACCACGGAATACTATGCAGCCATAAAAATTGGTGAGTTCATGTCTTTGTAGGGACATGGATGAATCTGGAAACCATCGTTCTCAGTAAACTGACACAAGAACAGAAAATTAAACACCGCATGTTCTCACTCATAGGCAGGTGTTGAGCAATGAGAATACATGGACACAGGGAGGGGAGCGTCACACATTAGTGTCTGTTAGCAGGGGCTAGGGGAGGGACAATGGGGGGTGGGGAGTTTGGGGAGGGATTACATGGGGAGAAATGCCAGATACAGGGGATAGGAGGATGGAGGCAGCAAATCACATTGCCATGTATGTACCTATGCAACAACCCTGCATGATCTGCACATGTACCCCAGAACCTAAAGTTAAAAAAAAAAAAACAGTTCGGGAGACCTCTCTGACAATAAGGCAATTAGGTGTCTACCCAAAGCTCAAGATGCAGCCTGCCAAAGGAGGAGTGTAGAGCTGAGCATTCCAAGGAAAGGGAGTAGCTATCTTAAAGACAGGAAAAGTCTTGGTGTGTTAAAGAGGCAGAAAGAAAATTATAGTGCCACATGTGGAAGGCAATGGGATGAGATGGAATGGCATAAG
This sequence comes from Cacajao melanocephalus, assembly GCA_963573385.1. Taxonomy (NCBI): domain Eukaryota; kingdom Metazoa; phylum Chordata; class Mammalia; order Primates; family Pitheciidae; genus Cacajao; species Cacajao melanocephalus. The sequence continues at coordinate 59,783 of CAUYLG010051823.1, read as the reverse complement.
ATGAGGTTGGAAAAAAAGGCAGAAACAAGATTCTATAGGGCTTCATGGGGTTTGAAGGAGGATTTTATTCTAAGTTCCATTCGAGATCAGAATTTCCTGTCTGGGGACTGGGACAGTGAGGATTTTTTGAAGGATCAACGAGATGTCCAAACTCCTTAGGCTTCCAATCACCAAGACTCTGGCACCCATCCATGAGTCTGACCTACCCCTCCTCTGCCCAGTCTCCTGGCTCAGGCTTGCTTTCTTTGAGGGATAGAAGGAGGTATATTCTTTCAGGGCACAGAGGGGCTTGGACACTTTGGAGACTGACAAGCAAAGGTCTTTGAAGCAATAAGTAAAGGTTCAGGAGACAGACAGTGGAAAAAGAAGAGGGACTCAAGTGGATAAGGTCCAGGACTCTGTCTTCTGGCCTTGTTCTCTCGAAAGCCACTAATAAGGCAAATTTCTCCATGTCTCCTTATCTCTCTCTCTCTCTTTCTACATCTTACCTCTCCGGCCTCCCCAGAGGAGAAAGAGTCGCAAAATTCCTCCATGAAGGTTGCATTCTTGGAAGGCCTGGGCTTTCCTGAGCCAGTGCTACTGCAATAACATTTACCACATCAATTTTGGAAAGGAAGAAGCACAGGAAGCTGGTCCAGGCAGAAGGCAGAAAACTTGGGAGCTTCTCTGGTTTAATCTTTTCTTCTTTGTTTTATTTTTAAAAATCCACTTTGCAAAGATATATGGTCTCCAAGTTTCTGAAAAGGGAAGCAGCAAAGAAACTCCTTCTGCTGTGAATGAAAAGAATTATATAAACCACAGTAAATTTAGTATGAAATTACATTGCAGCCCCAGAGGAGAAAGATTCTTTTCCATCACGTATTAGCCACACTCAAGGATCCATTATCCTGCGTTCCCAGTCTGCCTGCACTTGAAGGGACACAGTGGCATGCAGGTTGGGCCCTTCTCAGAGGATGGAGGCTGCTGGAAGACATTAATTATTTGACCTTGCTTAAGGCATTGAGTTTTTACAGAATTTCTTCCTTGTTCCAGCAAACTAGGACTTGGGCTCCTGCTGTTTCTTCAGCTCCATTAGATCGGAATTTCATCCCGTGTGGGATTTCTCACAGTTCTAACAGTTCCTTGAGTCCTAGGAGGCCCATCTATTGGAAACTCCTATGACGCTTCCAGGCTGAAAGGAGGCTGCACAGTGCTTTGGCTATGGAATTTTAGTCCAAACTCTGCCAACTTCCAGCTATGTGTCCTTGGGCAAGTTACGGTACATTTCTGGGCCTGTATCCTCATCTGTAACATGATGATAATCATAGTACACTCACCCCTTAACTCAAAGGGTTGTTATAGACTTCAGGTAAGAAAATGTGTTTGTAATGCCCTTGGCACAGTGCCTGACCCCTGGCAATTTTTCAACAAAACTAGCTACTCTCATAGACAACTCATCTTCCAATTGTTCTGGAAGCTTGTGTCATATCCCTATGCCAATTTTATCTAAAGGATGCTATGTGATCTTCATAATGTGGCGTCCCAGCCAAACACATTTCACTCATTCATTCATTTATCCAACAGACATCTATTAAGCTCTTACTATGTGTCAAGCACTAAAATTGATTCTGCTCATAAAAACATAACTAATACACCATCCTGTTAAGGGTTTATTGACATTGGACAAGACAGACATAGAAGCAACTTGGCAGGCTGGAGGAGTCCATAGCATAAACAGACAGAAGGAACTCCTAAGGTTGGGCTTTGCTGACCCAACTACCCTTGGCTGCTTCATGGCAAAGGCAGGACTTAGAAGTAGTCAGAGGGCCTTCTGTGGAGTCTTGAATAGCAGGACACCATAGACCTGAGACAAGGCCATGGTTGCCACCATGCAGGCTGGGCCCGATAAAAGTCATGGCTCAACTTTACGGGGCCCATAGTATCAGCAGGGCCAAAGTGAGGCTGGATCCACCAGGAAAGACCTGAGACATGGGCTCTACCCAAATCCAAAGAAAGAGACTAGATCACAAATTATACAAGGCAGGGACTTGGCTTAAAATGCCAACAGAGCAAAAACACCTGCCATGAGGACAAAGGTATGGCTCTGGAGACCAAAGGGGCTGGAGAACCCTGAAACTTCTTCCTCTACCATGATGTTACATAAAGCCCCCTCCTTCCTGCTTCCACCTGAGGTAGAGGGCTAGGAGAACAGAGGAACAGTGTGGGAGACTGAGCAGCTTTTGTTTTGGAGACTGGCATTTCCAAAAAGGGCTGTGGCATTATTGGATGAGATCAAGCTCTAAACCAGTTTGGACGTTTAGTTACTTTTCCCCACCCTTCACCTCTTTTCCTGGGAAAGAATCCCAAATTTATTTTAGATAACAAAACTCATTTTCTCTTATATCTGAGTTGTAATATCATTAAATTTTGTAACGCTTCTTCCCTTATGTGTATGCTCAGCTCCTAGCACAGTGTCTAGCACAGAATCATACTTGAAAAGTGCGGTGAGCCTGCATGCTAACAAAGAAAAGTTGGGGAACAACAAGAAGTCCCAACTGGCTCTCTGCACGCCATGTCTGCAACATGTGATCAAGTCAATATGCATGCTTTGTAGAGAACACAGCCCTTGGCCCGTAGCCATTCCTTCCCCAATCTTGATGCCAGGACTATACCCAGAGCCTCACTGCTCTGGCTGTGAGGAAAAGGGCAACAGGCCCATCTAAAGCTGGTGCCAGCATCCATCCCATGCCCGGGAATTTAGTTTATTTTAAACCAGCTTCCCAATGATGAACTGATTCCATGTCCTCTATAAGTCCAAAGCTCAGCCACACACATACAAACACACACAAAGACACACACCCAAAACAGACACACAGCTGATTTGAGATGCCTCATGGGTGTAGGGGTTTTCAAAGTGGAAGGATCTTGGCCCTGGTCCTGTGAGAAAGAGGAGGTGAGGGAAGAGGAAGAAGTCCCCAGCCTCACTCCCAGGCAAATGAGAGGCTAGCATGTGGTGCCCAGGATGAATTATCCTCTTGGGAGGCAGATGGGAGAGAATAGTTTCTGGCCCAAATCAAAGAAAGATTCTACTTCTCACAGGTCCCATGCTTAACTGTTCCTGGTTATGTAAGATGATCTGTGACTCCTGCTCGGCCTGCTCAGCGCAGGTGGGAATCTGGGGATGAGAGGGAGCTGGGCTGTGGGAATTACATCATAGGAGGAGGAGGGGGATGCCATGATATCACAGCCATGTGGGAACTTCCCGGGTGAGAAGTCTGGAGGAGGACTAGAGCTCAGCATCCTATTTCTGGCTTTAATAACAGCCCTGGTGACAACCAACCACAGGAGAGGGGTGCAAACAGGCGGGTCTGTCAGGGATCAGCAGCACCTTCTGTGAGGAGCAAGGGTTTTCAATGAGGTGTTGGTGGCCTTTAAGGCCAGGGTGGGAAATGTGAGATGCATGTTTAGTAGGGAGAAGGCACAGATGCCTGACCAAAAAAAAAAAAAAAAAATGGAACATGGTAGAAAATTGCTGCTGCAACAAGGTTCAAGAAAGTTCATGAAATCTGGTTGATGAGGCTGTGTGAGCAGAATGTTATGGGTATGAGCAGAGGCTCTGCCACCTCCCAGTTTGTGTCCTTGAAAGACTGACATAATCTCTCTGGGCCTCAGTTATGTCTTCTGTAAAATGGGGATAATAATAACACCTACCTCACAGGGTTGTGAAAATTTTTTTAAATGAATACATTATTGGTAAAATAATTAAAACCATACTTTGCATATAGTAAGTGCTCAGAAAGGTTACCTATGATTACAGTGGAAAGAGTGCAGGAGTAGGAAACAGAAGACTAGGTTTTAATGCTGATGCTGCCAGTGACCAGGTGAAGACATCGGACTAGATAATATCAACCTTTTCTCCCAGCCCCAGCATTCTAAGACCTTGACTTGGTGTTCCTGGTCCACTATGTTCTACATTATCCTGGGCACTTCAGTGTCTAAATTTTCACCATTAGAAATATAAGCCTTTGAGGTGCACAAATTCATTAGCCCCCTGCTCCCTCCTAGAGAGAAAATAGGTCCTGGGGTTGATTGATGGATATTACATCAGTAATACATGGGAGTGAATTAATTCTTCCAAAAAGAAATGGTCCCTGGGTAACATAAGGGCACTTGGTGTGGAGAACAGGGACAGGGCCAGGGGGGTAAAGGGTCCAGAAAGAAAGGAAATGGGGGAATCAGGCCTCTAAATTCCTAGCACACAATTTAGGATAGGCTTGCCCTAAGTAACTTTTATAAGAAAATATGAAGATAAAAGCAACTGCAGAATGAAAAATCTAGGTTAGACACAAGTAAAGTTCCAGTTAATAGAATGTGAAGGCAACCAAAACTATGACTGTGATGCTGAGGAAGGTCAGGGCAATGGGCTAGATGAGTTCTGGAGGTTCTATTGACCCCTCCGAGGCCAGCAGAAGGTTCTTCTGGGTCATCTGGGCTCCCCTGGGTGGGGACATCTGCCTGGTCCTGGCAGAGCCTGTCCTTCCTCTGCATCTCAGGAGTTCTGTGGCTTCTGGAGCAAAAGCATCTGGCTTTCCACAGAAAGCCCAGGAAAGGAATATGTTACGTCGTGACTCAGTGATATGCTCCCTGCTGGGCACTGCAAATTGAGCTCAGAGAATGTTTGAAATGATCTTCAGTCATCAGGCAGAAATTGGAGTGACTCAGATGACAGGATTTGTGTTATGCAAGCCGGAGGCTGAGTACTCCGCAACTGGCCCAGAGAGAGAGAGAGAGGAGAGGGGAGGTGGGCAGGAGGGGAAGGGAGAAGGATATGGGAATTCCAGTGGCTTATCACCTGCAACCCCACAACTCCAGGCCAAGAAAAGAAACCAGTGGTAGATCTGGAGCCTGGAGCCACGCGTTGGAGGAAGAAGGGAGGCAAGGGAAGTGAGATCCTCTTGTGTATTCTTGGTTTCTCATAGCTGAAAAGAAATCCAGTGTAGCAAATTGGTTTTCCCACACCCAGCTGCTGCCCTCCCACAGTGTGGCACAGGCCTCTATCTGACTGGTGAAGATCTGTCCTGCACCAAGACACCTCAAAAAGGACAACGACAGAGAGGATTCACATAATCATTCATTCATTTAGTCATTAATTTGCTCCACATTTTTTGAAATTCTACCAAATGCCAGAGCCAGTGCTGGTGTTAAGACACACTAAGAAATGAGACACTGTCCCTACAGAAAATCTGGATGAGAGAGCCAATAGCCACAATGCTGTAGGGCCAAGTGGCATGACAGAAGGAGGCAGCAGGTGTTGGGGAAGCATAGACATGGAGCCCCTAAGTCACAGTCTGGGCTTGGGTGCAACGGTGCTGGTCAGAATCTTGAAGGAGATCAGGAGTAACTAGGTGGGCAAGGAGGTTGTGAGAGGGCCTTTGGGGCAGAGGGAACACAGTGAAAGGGTAGAGATGTGGAAGATCACAATGTGTATGGGGAACGGGATCCACGAGGTACAGGTCGGGTGGTGGGCAGTGGAAGCCAGGAAGTCTTAAAGGGCTGTGTGTGCCACGTTATGGGAGGAGAGGGCTTGGGCAGCAGAGGGACGAAGAGTGCCGCTCTTCAGAGAGAAGGCTCTGCTATACTGTGAAGGACAGATGGGAGAGGGCAGTCTGGGTGCCCAGATTCCCCAGGGTCTGCAAGAGAGGAGCTGCACCAGGGAGGCAGCAAGAGAAAGACTGGGATGGAGTCGAGAGATCTGTGGGAGAGGACAGGACCTGAGACTCACTGGACATGTGAATTGAGGGCCAGGGACTTGGAGAACGAAGGAGTAGCAAGGGGCAAGCAAGGGGAGGAGAGGCGAGTTGGTGAGAGAAAAGCAGTGAAGATGGCTTTCTCCTATTCTATTCTAGAAAAAGTGTCCATCAATTCTCTGTACCACTGGACCTTCGGGGTGACCTCTCATCCAGGACAGGCCTCCCCTCTACAGCACCCTCCTGGTGCTCTTCCTCCATTCAGTCATTCAACACCTAATTATTGTGCACTTACCATGTGCCTGCTGCAGTGTTGGGCCCTGAGGAAACAAAGTCAAAAGGCCAGTGGATAAGAATGAAGAAGGGCTGGAGAAAAAATAAAAGGATGAAAGAATTTGCAACACAAAGCCAAGAAATGAAGGCTTAAGGACCAAAGTTTATGGAATGCCCTCTCATATAATTACCCTGATCCCTCCAACAGCCGAGACTATTATAATTGTTATCCCATCTTAAGGAAGAGGAAGCAGAGGCCCAGTGGGATTTAGTCTACTTAGTTAGTAGCAGGGCAGGGCTCAGAGCCAAGTCTGCGGAGCTCCACGGCCCCGGTGCTCTCACTCAGTCCATGACACAATGATGAAGTGCCAGCAGACTGCTGACCCCTACTGAGGTCAAAGCAAAAACACAAAAACAATAAAACAGACTGAAGTTTCGTGGTGGAAATTCCAGCTGCACACAGGAAGGACTTCCCATCAGGGAAGAGCACAAACCTTTGCTAGTCCTTTGAGAGGCATCCACATCTGTGTGACGGGTGAAGCCTTGCCCAGTAACAGGGGTATGAAAATATAGAATTGATGATTTCCAGAGGTCTTCAACAGCAGGAACAAGGTTTCCTAAGCCCTTCTTATTTTCAGAAACCCTATCTGTTTGGAGCTGGAGTAATATCCACTTGGGATGAGAATATTACTTCTATGGAGCTCTTCTGAACTTTGATTGTTCCTCATGTTTTTTATGAATAACAATCTTAAAACAAGTGCAGCTAGTAGACCAGATCTGTCAACCCCAAAGTCTAATTTGGCAGGGGTCAGGGAAGAATGCAGATATCTTTGGTGGTGATAAACTAGGACACTGGAGATTTTGCCAAACGCAGAAGAAGGCCTGAAGCAAAACCACAAGTTCTTACAGGGTGAGGGCCTGTGCACAGAGTTATTTGTGAAGAGCTCGTTTTATTAATAGTTTTATGTTTTCTCTCTCTTATTATAATAACAGAATGTTCACTTTTGATTTTAAAAGTGAGCATTTGAAATAAATTGAAATAAAAAGCCTGATAAATTCATATTGTAAAAGGGATTGTGTCACGCAGCTATAATCACAGGACAAACTCTCCTCTCACCTCTCGCTCTTTTGTTTCCTTGAGGAATGTGTGTGTATCTTTGTATGTGTGTGAGTATGTCTGTGTCTTTGTTTATGGGTGTGTATCTGCATTGCACTCTTGATTCTTTGAGAAGCATCTTTGAGACGGAGTTTAGTACCTTATTAAGGGATGCCTTTGGGGCCAATGCCTGTGGAAGAGAAAGGATAAAAGTAGAATGGATGGAGGCAGAACTTGAGCAAACATGTGGTCCCAAGGAAGGCCTCAGCCAACTCCATGGGAACTCTGGAGCTGGGATGACCCTTTATGTCCTGAGCTGGGCAAAGAGGCCAGGCTCTCATTACTTCCCTCCTCTACTAACCAGCCATTGAATGCCAGCTTCCCTAGAAGAGATATGACCTGGGCAAGGCAGTCTCATTTCCTTTGGCTGAGGACTGACTCTTGGTACTACCAGCAGCAGGCGAAGTTAAGTGCCCCGTTACTAGTGGCATATGTGGGTAGTGCATCCTAGTGTCTACCACTAAGGGCATGTGTTTGGATGTGTGTCGAGTGCGTTGATGTATGCCTGCATGTCTGTTGGTGTGCATGTATCTCTGTGTGTGTGCCCCCAGATATTTGTTTGTCTTTGGGTTGCCCTCTCTTGAGTCAGAGACCCACGGCAGCACTGCAGAAGCCCAGGAGGTGAGCATTGCTATTTGCCACCTGATCATCCACCTGCTTCAGTGGCCCCTCCAGTTCCTTCTTATCTCTTGTCAATTTGGGCCTGACGAAAGATATGGAATGTGGGATTGGAAGTGGAGGGTGTCATGGCCTCTGCTGAGAATTGATTTCGGTCCTTACTCTGGGGTGAGAGAGAAGATATCCTCTAAGGCTTCCTTGCGCAGATCATTTAAAGGCACTCCTTGCCGGCAGACTTCAATGAAAATGCACAGCCGAGCAAACTGACTGCAAATAGATCCAGCCCCCGCTGGATATCTCTGCTGGGCACCCTCAAGGGTTGTCATATCTGGACTATGTTTCCTGATCCAGAAAGTTCCGAATAGGGCTTGGAGGCCATGTCACCCTGAGAAAGTCTCCATCTCCAGGACCCGGCCCTGCTCTTCACTCTATTGTTAGAAGTCAAGATGGCAGTATCTGCTGCGAGGCCTGTCTGGGTCAGTCTTGCCCAAAGGACCCCGGAAGTCTTAACTCCCCAGAATCAGGACAGGAGAGGACCTGGGGTAGCCTTGAAGGCAGTTTGATGTAGGTAGGAAATGGAACATCTCCTGGCAGCCAACACCTTCAAATGTCTTCCTTATCAAAGGATATATGTCCAGTCCAGTGTCTGTACACAGTATATCCAATGAACAAATGGACTTTGAAGGAGAGGTCGGCAGGGATGAGTGTCCATGACCCAATTCTGATGAGAAAACCAGGTTACTGCATGCCCTGGAGCTTCCGGCATTAGGTCCAGGCTGGTTCTATCAGTGGTTCATCCTTCCTTTATAACTTGATGCTCCACCAAATGCTTTCTCAAAGAGCCTGTGACTCACTGTCATAGAAACAAAATCTGTCTTTTTTCAAAGGTTAATATTGTCATGTTATTTTACACATGTAATTATTGCCATGGCACATTAACTCTACTGGGAAGAGAATAGGGCCAAGGGGCAGGTGGTTTGTGTCCTTGAATTCTTGAATGCTGGAACTGTAAGAAGTTTGAGATCATCTCATCCAATGGCTGCAACTCAGACCCTGGAGAAAAGTTCTCCCTATCATCCCATTTGACTGCAACCACAAAATGAACAATGTGAGCGTGTTGATGCAGGGCATGGCCTTTCCTACTTACCTCCGGCTGCCAGCCTGCTGCATTCTGCTGCTGGCCTGAAGTCTCGTGGGGCACAGCGACTTGCCCAAGATCACACAGCTACTCAGAGGCAGAACCAGGGCCAAGCCCGAGGCTCCTATGGCAGAGCAGTACTCTCTTACTCCAGAAGTCTTAGGCGATACGAATGAACACCATGAACTTACCTGTTACCATTGTGGAGGGAAAATATCTTAGGTCCCCAAAATCACTAAGGAAAACTCAAGCTGGAGACTCCTTAGGGCAAACCTGCCTCTCATTCTAGTCAAAGTTATCTCTCTGGGCACTGAGATAGATGCATATAGGATTACATCCTTTGGAAATGCTGATCAGAAACTCAAAAGAATGCAACCATCTTACCTATTTGTGACCTAGAAGCTCCCTCTCTACCTTGAGTCTTTCTGCCTTTGCTTCAAGTTGTCTCGCCTTTCCAGACAGAGCCAATGTACTTCCTACATATATTGATTGATGTTGCATGTCCCCCTAAAATGTATAAAACCAAGCTGTGCCCTGACCACCTTGGGCACATGCTGTCAGGACTTCCTGAGACCACGTCACAGGCATGTCCTCAACCTTGGCAATATAAACTTTCTAAATTAACTGAGACCTGTCTCAGACTTTCTGGGTTCACACCATAATGAGGTAGCAGCCTGCACAAGGCCCCTGTACCTCCCAACAGACACAGATACACATACACACACACACACACACACACACAGTTTAGGCTTCTAGACTATTGACAGTGAGTAGGTCTTATTTCTTTTTTATCATTTTGGACTTCACCTAACTCAATGTCCAGCATGCTGTGCTGCTCAATAATTGTTTGCTGAATAAATAAATGAATAATGAATATTAGTGGATGTTTGTCTTCCCAAAATTCCTATGGTCTTCACCATAACCTTGATTCAGAGTCCCAGATAGATCATTTCACATGGGAGGGATAAAAGGAGAGAAAAAAATACATTTGTTAAGCTCCTATACGCATAGCACTATGCCAGTGTCTTCAATGCATGTCTTCTCAGCTAATCTCATTTTAAAATGAGCAACCTCACCTGAGCAGATGTCCCCTAAAAGGAGTTGACTCACCCTCCCCTGGTGCCCATGTATAGGGGCTTTAAGTACAACAGGCTTATGGCTGCTTCATCAATTTCTGCTTTCGCTTATCCCCAGAAGATCTGAAAAAGAAAACAACATCAGAACTTCTGAAGACCAAAAGCTCAGAATCCTAAGCTTGCAGCATTCCCTCTTTGCAAGACAGAGAAGCAGGAGAATATTAAGAGGAGTGCAGAAAGCTAAAAATATCTTCAAAGCTTATGTAAATTCGGTGCACAGAGAGGAGCTGGCCTTTGGGCTCCAGCTGTTGTCAGGACTAACTTAGATACCCTTGACATGTAGAGCCAGACATTCTCAGAACACGCCCACCATTTGTAACCTTTTAAAAATCTTCCTAATTGTGTTTCTGTTCTTTAAAATTTTCACCCTTAGGAGTTGAGCTACACTATGCTAATGAAGACTTTGAAGAACCCCTTCTCCCCCAGCATCTTGGGAGAAATGTGCAAGGTCAGAGACATCCATCCTTGGAATAACAGGTGCCTTTGAGAGGCGCTGTACCCCTAACCATTAGCATGTTAATAGGGAAGGAATCAAAAGATCACTCAATCAACACCCAATGAGGGAGGGCATCATTTCAGTCAATAGCGCAGCTCATAAAAGTCCCAATGCCACCGACACTGCATAAAAACAATTCCTAATTGAGAATTAAACAAACTTTTATCTAATACCATTCTGAACTTCACCCTTTAAAATAATGCCAAGTTCTGAAAAACATTTGGCTTCATGATTCCAACTGGCGGATTCTATACATTTAATGGGTATTTTCCCTCATAGCTGACACTCTGCTTTCCTGGTTCACATAAGAAAATGAGACAGGTGTCACTTCTCCAAAGACCACAGTGCTAAGTTAAATGACTAGGTAGGAAGGAGGTGGTAACTGAGCAAATTTAACCTTAGGTGACCCAGAGGAGGGCTTGGTCCCGGCTTTCTTGTTTTGCAATCAACACCTACTAAGCGTACTTAGATACTCTGAATGCTGGCTGCCAGACTGGAAGACAAGTAGCTTTTAATACACTGATGACACAGTATTACTGACATTAGCAGGATGGCCATGAACCAGGTGGCCAATTACTCTCAGAAAGAACAGCTCAATATCAATTGTGCTAAATTCAAATAGTCATACTCGGCAGAGGCTATTCGGCAGCCAGATGGATAAGATTTGAATATCTCCATTCAGCAGGACAATTCGTTTCATTATCTGCAGAGTCCTTTTATAGCCAGCTCATCCTTGTGGGCCCTGGAAGACAAGGTCCTGGACAAAATTAAGTATATTCAGCAGGAATATTAAAGTAAAAGCAAGAACACTCTAAATCTTTCAAGTCAATGTCATCTCGTCCTTGCACTAGATGGTTATAATGCTTGGGGTTTTCGTTGGAAATCTGATTAAACTTACGAACAAAAACAAAACAGTTTATTTGGAAAAATCTTAGCTCTGCTTTTGAACGTTCTGGAGCCTTCTGCCACCTTGCATGGCTAACCTCCACCGGGAGACAGTGCATCCCACTTCATGCTTACAGCTGCTGTCATCATTGCTTCCTCTTCACCTGCAAGCTAAGAGACGTATGGGTTTCCTCTTCATTAACCCCAGAAAGTATGTGAGCTTGCTGCACTCACCAGGAACCTCAATCCTGTAGGCAAAATGTGGAGCCAACACATTCTCCAGCCACTCATTCCTCCATTCAGATGTAGCAACTTGGTTACCAATTGGCTAACTTCAGCTACAGATGTGTGTGCAGGGTCTCTATCCCCATCGTTTGTGCATACACACACACATACACACACACACACACACACACACACACACACACAGAGCCTGTTTTTCAAAAGTGTAGCTTTAGATGGCTTTAGGCTAGACTCTCACTTTTCCGGTTGCCTCACTCCCCATCAAGTCTCATTGCCGCACCCTGGTTGGGTTTCATTTGTTTGCCTTGCTGGGGCCACTGAGAATATTAGTGTTTGTAAAACCCTGCCAGCGTTCTCCAAGATTTAACCCATATCTTAAGTCTTACCCAGAAACATATATATTGAAGCAACAGATGAGCCCTTTAGGGTCACTCAATAGGATTACAGCCAGCAAGCAAATTAATAGCACAATCTCAGGCCACCCAATCTCTTCCCTCTGGCTCAAAAGCTACATTTGGAGGGGAGGGATTCCAGGGTTAGTCACAGCTCTCACCTTCCTCCTGCTCCTTTCTGGTAATGTTAACTGTCTCGGGTACTCCATTCGGCACTAGCTAGAAAGTCCACATGCAACTGTTATTAACACTTCGACATCAGAGATGGCCAATAATATTAATTATATTGATTAATTGTATTTGTGTCTATTAATATGTGAATGCCGATTAATTATATTAATGTCAATGACTTTGATTCCATGTCTATGTCAAACATTGTTATTCAGTAATGATACACTTTTCTATTGGGCCTAGGTGGGGCCTCAGAAACCCTCTCAACACAGCGTTGGAGGCAGCAACCACCAATCAGTTAGAGTTAATTCAGGAGATAAAGCCAATTTCTATTTGTTCTTCACAGCCAGGCCTCCACTACCTCTGGTAAAAACCTAGAAACTGGATGAAAATCCAGGAATGGCCGGCACATGCCTGTGTTGCCAAGCCCTGGCTTCCCATGCTGGTCAGAATCTCGAGGCTTTGGATTGACAAAGTCTTGCTAGAAATGCCCTTTCCTTGGCTCTGTATCAAGCAATTAATCCTCTCACGATTTTCACCTTTTTCTTACAGAACTGCAAGAAGCCCCAAGCCACAGATAATCTTTGGGGCCAGGAACCTTGCTTCTTCCTGAGTTGAGGAGGGGTTGTTGCTTCATAAATTGTTTTTTCCTCAGCTTTCATTTAAACACACTCTAAGAATGCTTTTTCTCCTTTCTCCTGGTTTCCAAGGAACACTGTCTCTGGAGCTAAACTTCCTCATCTCTGATTGACTTTTCTGTGGGGGAAGCAAAAAGAAGAGAGGATTTGCTAAGGGTACATAACATCACATTGGCTGTCCATAGAAACCTCTACATGGAAATAGGATTTAACGTCATGAAGTTCGTCTAAATAAGGAAACAATATTAAGAATAATATTTAGTATTTTCTAAGATTGTTTTTGAAGATGGTCTTCATATTATTTCCTGAGTTTCTCCTTGAATTAAATGCTAGGGAAATGGATTGTCCTTCCTGATAAATGGGTATGCTTTGTTTTATGCCTCCTTTCCCTGGCTTCCAGTGAACTCATAGTGACATTTTGTGTTCAGTGATACTTCTTATTCTTAGTGGAAGGTCCCTGATAATTATCTTCTCCTTTTATAACTGGATTTTCTTACTCTTTCTTAATGTGTATATATCTTCTATTATACGCCCTCTCTTTGCTTGGGAAGTGAGTGGGGTACTTTTAATAAATAATACCTCAGTTACGGAGGCAGGGACAGATCTGCCGGGACTGGGCTTTAACCCTGATTCAATTCACCAATCATCAACTGACCCCTCTTCTGAGCCAGCCCCCGAGGCCTCTCTTAGTGTTCTCTAGGAAGAGATGTTAGAATTTTTGAATTGATGAAAGGCTCCTGTGTTTAAAACTGAGCAAAGTCTTGTCAATAGCTGATGTGCTCTATTTTAGCACAATGACAAATCCCAAGTCCCAAAACTTGCATCGTTTAAAACATGAGAACATCCATGACTTAAACTTCACCTTCAGTCTCAACCTCTCTCCCAAACTCCAGACCCATATTTCCAATGGTATCTTGGACATTTGTTTTTTTAATATTCCAGAAGTGCCATAAACCTAACAGGTACACAATTGAACTCTGGGTTTCTACTCCACACTCCTGCAAAGCTGTTTCTTTCTCTATATTTTCTGTTTGAATTAATGGTATCACCATCTACTGAGTTCCCAAGCTAGAAGCCTTGATGACTCTGCACCATCCACTCAATCAGTCTCCACATGCTACTGAATAAGCTTCAGCATAATCTTCTGCACCTGACCTTTTCCCAGAGTCCCCACTGCCACTGTCTCAGCATAGGGCTTGCTATTCTCTCTCCTAAACTATTGCAACAGCTCTCTAAGTGTCCTTTCTGCCACCAATTTTTTTCTTTTTCTTTCTCTCACACTACCATCAGTGTCATCTTCCTCAGCACTTTCTATGTAAGGACATTTACTGGTCTCTCAGTGCCTATAAAATAAACACTAAATAACGTAATGTACAAGGATTTGCGATCTAGCTCCAACCTTCTCCAACCTCACCTCTTACTTTCCATTAGGACCCCTAGGGCTCAGCCATGCTAAATTTCTCATTCTTTCTAAGACACGCTATGTCTTTTTGTGACTTTATGCTTCTGCAATTGTTAATCCTTCTTCCAGAAATATTATTTACATGGTCTACTACTTCTCTACCTGGAAATTAATTTTTACTTTTCGTGAATTAACTCTATGTCAGCAATACTCCAGCTACTCAGCCTACGATTAAACCTTGCTTTACTTTTCTATTCTTCCTTTAGCTGTTTTTTAAAATATTGTTTTTCTAGAAATTATCCAGATACATATAAAATATTTGTTAACATGGTTATCTCTGCCCATCACTCTGAAGTAATTTAGGTCAAGCCCATATTTTTAACAGCTGCAGGAAGTGGCACAATGTTGATCCTCATTCAATGTTAATAAAGAAAGCATTAGAATAGGAAAATGGAATAGGTGGCCAAAAGTGGGATAATTTTTTAAAAAGTCTCCACTGAACTGCTTTATTAATCCAGGACCACTTATTTCATAGGTGTGAACTCCTTAAGGTACAGCATAATAAAGAGAAAAGCAAAGGCCATGTTAGCTTACATTATCTTAGTAACTTTGGGACCTCAGGATGCCTTCTACTCTTGGCTATGTCCTTTCAGTATTCCTCCTCTGCCCTCACCATCACAACTCTATCTTATAACAAGCCGCAAGAAAATTCTTAGAAGATTCAAAAGGGACAAGCCCAATCATGCATCTTTGCTCCCAACCTGGAGTAGTTTTCTCTAGTCTTATCCCACAATAGTGTCTTCTTATGGGTTTTTTGTATCTTGTGATAAACCTCAGTTGCCCACAAGCACTGAATTTTTAATATGTAAGGTGCCAGATGTACTTGCCAATGGTGGCTGCAGAAATATTTCCTGTCCTACTACTTGCCCTTCTACAATGTGACCTTATCTCACCCCCAACAATATTTGCCACTCTCTTCCCTGTGACTATTGGCAGAATTTTGATTACTTTGACCAATAGTGATGAGACAGCCTTGAGGAGATAGTGATGGATGAAGGTTCAAAGGACAAGACTGGAGAAAAAGACAGCCTTTATTATACAGTGGCCGAAAGTTTGGTAACATTGTTTTTTGTAATGTTTCTTGCAATGTAAGTGTTTCTTTGCAATGACATGGAAAATAAAAATAAACCTAATGAGCTGGTGGATTTGGCTAAGAGGATTTTCAAGCAAAATATCAAAGTGCCCACTGAGTTATTTTAGGTACGTATGATAAGATACATATAGATGAGCCAAAAAAAGAAACTATTGCATTTTAAAGAAAAATTTAGATGAAAGATAAAGGCATCCTCTCATCGCAAAAAATGTTCAAAAACCAAAACGGCTTCAAGGTGAAGATCATATACAGAGTGCTAAAATATAAAAACATCTCAGAGTAAACATAAAGCCAAGAGCATGGCTTTAACACTTTATTAGGGCCTCAGAATTACTTAAGCTTATGCTGCATAGACTTTTTCAAATAGACAAAAGACTTCTAAGTATCTTTTTTTTTTTTTTTTTTGAGATGGAGTTTCGCTCTTGTTTTCCAGGCTGGAGTGCAGTGGTGCCATCTCAGCTCACTGCAACCTCTGCCTCCCAGGTTCAAGCGATTCTCCTGCCATGACCTCCTGAGTAGCTGGGATTACAGGTATGTGCCACCATCCCTGGCTAATTTTGTATTTTTAGTAGAGATGGGATTTCTTCATGTTGGTCAGGCTGGTCTTGAACTCTCAACCTCAGGTGATCTGCCTGCCTTGGCCTTCCAAAGTGCTGGGATTACAGGCATAAGCCACTGCGTCTGGCTCCTTCTAAGTATCTTAAAGGAATTTCTTGCAGACCTCCTCTGTTAAACAACAGGATTTCTAAGATTCTTAAGGGGTTTGTCTTACAGAATTCTCAAGGTAAAGAAGGGCTCATCTCGAAGAGATTTGTGAGGGTGAAGTTTAACTAAAAAAGTGTGGAAAAAGATAATAAAACAGGAATCCCAAAAATGTTTAATGGAATTGTACCAGTTTAGACTGAAAGGGACAGAGTAAACAGAAAGTAAACAGAAGTCTTTGAATCCCTAAGCTCTTATGGATAGAAAGCAGGCTTAGAAGGCTACCTAGTTGCAAACATGGAAAATTTTTTATGGAAACAGGAGCCAAGAGTCATGGAGGACAACTCCAGGGAGTAGGACTGAACCCTAACTAAGGAACTGACATGTGCTTGGCTGAATTTTTGAATTGTTATGAATCAGTGACTGCTGTGTGCCTTTCATTACCCTCTTTTAGAATAGGAATACTATAGTGATTATCATATGCCTCTCCCACCTGGATGTGTGCATGAATGGGAGGCAGGTAACTTTTCACTTTAATCCATATATCTTTATAGCAAGAGCTATACTAGACAAGTTGCACTAGAGAACACCTAAGGTCAACTGAAAAAAATTTAGTTGACAAGATCTTGGACTTTGAACTGATGCCACAGTGGGATGAGACTTTGAAGGGCATGGAGAGAGTAACTGAGTTTTACATGTGAAAGTGGACATGAATTTTTTTGTGATCAGAGGCAGACTGTAGCAGATTATATTTTTCAAAGACGATTGCAACAATATCTCACATCTCCCAAGCACTTCCACAATGTAATCTTGCTTGTATTCTATCAAGAGGTGGTGCCTTCTGGGCCTGTAGTCCTAGCTACTCAGGAGTCTGAAGCAGGAGAATTGCTTGAACCGGGGAGGCAGAGGTTGCAGTGAGCTGAGATTGCACCATTGCACTCCAGTCTGGGCAAAAAGAGCAAAACTCCGTCTCAATAAAAAAAAAAAAAAAGACATGGTGCCTTCATCCGTTCCCTTGGATCCAGGTGGGCTTGCAACTCCTTCACCAAACAGAGTAAAGGGGAAATAATGACATACGTCTTCCAAGGCTGGGTGATGAAAAATGATCCAGTTTCAACTTTGTATACTGGGACACTTGCGGTGGAGCCCTGGCCATGATTTAAGAAGCCAACTGCCCCAAAACCACTGTGAGAAAGTCCAGGTCTTAGGGTGAGACCGTATGTACATGCTCAGGTTGACTGCCCCATATAAGGTTGCAGATTGCAGCTAGCATAAACTTCTGGATATGGAAGTGAAGACATCTCCAGGTGATTCTAGCCCCCAGCCAGTGAGACGTCCCAGCACAGATGCCAGACATCATGAAAGAGAGCTAAACCAACACTACTGTACTCCTTATGAATTCCCAACTTGTGTGATCCATGAATGTAATAAAGTATTTTTTTAAAAATCATTTCGATTCAAAGTAATTTGTTATAGGCAATAGAAACTTGAACATATGGACAGAGATCCACTCAAAATCTTATCACTTAAAATACTGCTTAAGTCCACCCCTTGCCAAACATTGCAGATCAGAGAAATTGCAAAATTATAAAGATATGAATAAACATGTATCTTACATGTAAAAAATATATCATATGTGAACTAAAAGAAGAAGGTAAAATTCTATAAAAGAGTAAAAATGTAGATTATTATTTATGAATACATCTATTTATTAGATAAAGAAAATACTAGAAGACAGTAACATTATACAGAAAACCAAGAGGAATGAAATACTAACCCAGACAGGGTTGACTCCTGATATTGGCACCTTAGGTGGTACAATTTTCTTCTAGACTTTTAATAGGTTTTCTAAAATTAAAAGCTTGTCAAAAAGATTTTTGCTTCTGTCTAAGATGGAGTATGAAAGACCAGAATTAGCAAAATTCATCCTAAACTAAACGGTGCTCTAGTGCTGCCTAATAAACCTTAAAAGCAAGGCTTAAAAGAATTGAAGTATTTTCAAGTATCTGAATTTTTTTGTTCCAGAAAACAGCTCAAGAATATTTATACAAATTCATAGATACATATCTAGCCAGCACCCAGCAAGTTACTTCATGTCTGGCATCCAATCAAAAACTCATAGACATTCAAAGAAGCATAAAAATATGTCTTATAATGAAAAAAAGTTCAGTTAATTAAAACCAACTCAGAAAAGACATGGATGTTAGACTAGCAGAGAAGAATGTTAAACAGTTCTGATAAATTATTTCCATATGTTCAACAAGTTTAAATAGAGATTTAATATTTAAATATTAAAAAGACTGAAATGAACTTCTAGAGATGACAAGTATGGTGTCTAAAATAAAAACTACATTAGATGAGATTAAGAGTGTATTAAACTTTGCAGGAGAAACATTAGTAAACTATTTAGCAGTAGACACTGTACAGAATGAAATACACAGAGAAAAATGAATTGTGTAAAATTAGTTATGGGAGAAGTTCAAGCAGTCCAATATTTATTTAAATGGAGTCCTGAAAGAGGAGGAAAGAAGAAAAAATAATTGAAGAAACAATGACCAAATTTTTTATGAGTTGGATGAAAACTATAGACCCACAAAGATAAGAAGCTCAATAAACCCTGAGCACAATAAACATGAAGAAATTTACATCAAGGAACATCATAATCAAATTGCACAAAACCAGTCCTAACAGAAATTCTTTAAAGCAATCCAAGAGTGAGGTTAAGGGAGACACTTTATGCACAAAGAAACAAAGACAAGGATGACAGCAGCTTTCTCATCAGAATTAATACAAGTGAGAAGAGTGGAGTAGCATCTTTAAAGCTGTGAAAGAAAAAACTGTCACCTAAAATTCTATACTCAGGGAATGTATTTCCAAAAAAAAAAGCAAAATAAACACTTTTTTCAGACATACAAAGCTAAAAGAATGTATCAGCAGCAGATTTTTACTACAATAAATGTTAAAGAAAGGAAGTCCTTCAAGGAAAAGGAAAATGAAACTGGATGGAAATCTTGATCTATGCAAAAGAAAGAAGACAATTGGAAATGGTAAATACATAAGTAAATATATAAGACACTTTTTTATTATTTAAGTTTCTTTAACAAATAATTGATTGTTTAAGCCAAAATCATAATAATAGGAGATTTATAACATGTAAAACTAAAATGTATGACACCATTAGCACAAAGAATGAGAGTGGAAAAATTTAAGTATGTAAGTCTAATACTATAAGTGACATTGTATGATATCATTTGAAGATAGTGATTAAAGATATGTATTATAAACCTTAAAACAAGAACTAAGTAACAATGACACAGCTAGTAAGCCAGAAGTGAGAATGAATTACAAAAAAAACACTTAATTAATACAAATGAAGACATAAAAAGTAGAGAAAGGGAACAGCAACAACAAAAAACTAAGATGGCACAAGGAGAAAAATGACAAGATGATATATTTTTAAACCTAACAATACAAGCACATTAAATATAAGTGTTATAAATCAGCGGTCAGCAAACTAAGCCCTATGGCCCAAATCTGACCTGTAGCCTGGTTTTTCATGGCCATTGACTAAGAATGGTATTTCCATTTTTAATGAGTCATTAAGAAGGAGGAGAAGAAACAGAAAGGAGGAGAAAGAAGGAGGAAAGAAGGTGGGGAGGAGCAGGAGAAGGCAAAGATCATACAGACTTGGTCCACAAAGACTAAAATATTTACTCTCGGGACCTTTACAGAAAAAGTTTGCCATGTGTTGTCACTATTCAACACTCGCCTATGAGTGAGAACATGCGGTGTTTGATTTTCTGTTCTTGTGTCAGTTTGCTGAGAATGATGGTTTCCAGGTTCATCTATGTCCCTACAAAGGACACGAACTCGTCGTTTTTGATGGCTGCATAATATTCCATGGTGTATATGTGCAGATATAGGTGAAGGGGAGGAAGGCAGCAAATCACACTACCACGTGTGTACCTATGCAACAATCTTGCATGTTCTTCACATGTACCCCAAAACCTAAAATACAGTAAAAAAAAAAAAAAGTTTGCCAACTGTTGGTCTAAACACACCAATTAAAAGTCAAAGATTATTATATTAGATATAAAAGCAAAACTCAACTATATACTGCCTACAAGAAATACACTTTAAATACAAAAAGGTTAAAAGTAAAAGGCTAGAAAAATGTACTACTAATCAACACTAATTAATGCCATCAATGCTTACACTAATCAAAAGAAAGCTGTGGTTATATGAGTATTAGATATCAGGGCAAAAAACACTACCAACAATAAAGAACGTCATTTTGTAATTTTAAAGAGCATAATTCATCAGGAAAGCACAATAATACTAAATGCTTATGCACTTAACAATATGGTTTCAAAATGTGTGAAACAAAAAGCGATAGAACTACAAGGAATTAAATAAACTAGTCCATAATTATAGTCAGATATTTTAATACCCATCTCTCAATAATGAATAAAACAAGCAAGAGTATAGAAGACTTGAACAACACTGTTACCCTACTTGACCTAACAGACATTGATAGAACATCCCACTCAACAACAATAAAATACACAACCTCTTCAGGAAAATACAGAACATTTACTAAGATAGATCATAATCTGGGCCGTTAAACAAGTCTCAATATGTTTAAAATTTTAAAGATTTCAAGGTTCTTTGACCACAGTGGAATTAAATTTGAAATTAGTAACAGAAAGATATGGGAAGATTTCCAAATATTTGGAAACTAAATGATAGATAGAGTCAAAGAGGAAACCAAAAGAAACAAAATGTATTTTGAACTGAATGAAAAGAAAAAACACAAATCAAAATTTGGGGGACACAGTAAGCAGTACTTGGGTGACTTTATAGCACTCAATGCCTATATTAGAAAATAGACAAAGGCTCAAATTAATGGGCCTCAGTTTTTGTCTTAAGAAACTAGAAAAAGAAGAGCAAATTAAACTCATATTAAACAGAACAAAAGAAATAATAAACACCAGAATGCATATTAGACTGTTCTTGTGTTGCTACAGAGAAATACCTGAGACTGGGTAATTTATAAAGAAAAGAGTTTTAATTGGCTCATGGTTCTGCAGGATGTATAGGAAGTACAGTGCTGGGCTTCTGCTTGGCTTCTGATGAGACCTCAGGAGCTTATAATCATGGCAGAAGGCAAAGGGGGAGCGAGCACATCACATGGTGAAGGCAGGAGCAAGAGATGGTGGGGGAAGTGCCACTCACTTTTGCACAACCAGATCTCATGTGAACTCAGAGCAAGAGCTCACTTATCACCCAAGGGGATGGCCCAAACCATTCATGAGGGATCTGCCCCTATGATCCAGACACCTCCCACCAGCCCCATTTCACCATCTCCAGCACTGGGAATTACATTTCAACATGAGATTTGGATGGGGACAAATATTTGAGCTATATCAGAGTAGAAGTCAAGGAATGAGAAATCAGAGAAATCAATAGAGAAATTTAATGAAACTTCTAACCAAGCTGATCAGGAAAAAAGAGACAAGAACCAAACTAGCAACATCAGATATGAGAGAAATGGTATCTTTATAGATCCTACAGATATTAAAATGATAATTAGGGCAATATTATGTCCATAAATTCAACAACTTACAAGAAATCAACAATTTCCTTGAAAGACACAAACTACTAAAGATCAGTGAATGAAAAGTAGACTGAATAGCTCTGTATCTATTGAAGAAAATAAATTTGCAGTTAAATAAATTTTCTTTCAAGAAATAAAATTCCGGACCCAGATGGCTTTACCTATAAATCATACCAAATACTTTCGGAAAATGGAATAGGAGGGAATGCTATCACCTGACTCATCCTGTGAGGCCAGCAGTACCCTGATTCCAAAACTAGACAAAGACATTACAAAAAAAGAAACCTACAGCCCAAAGTTCCTTGTGAACATCAACAAAAAAATTCTAAATAAAATTTCAGCAAACCGAATTCAACAACATATAAAAAATAATACATCATGACCAAGTGAGGTTTGTCCCAGAGATGCAAGATTGGTTTAACATTTTAAATCGATATAATTTAAATCATCAACTCATAAAGAAAAAGCCCAAGTGATCACTTCAATAGATGTGGTAATTGACAAAATTCAACATCCATTCATGATTTTAAAAATTCTTAACTAATTGGCAATGAAAGAGAACTATGTTAATCCATAATGACATGGATGCTTACATTCATAAAATTAGGAGCATGGCATGGTTATTTGCTCTTGGCATTTCAATTCAACATTGTACTGGAAGTTCTAGCCATTGCAATATGAGAAGAAAAAGAAACAAAAACACCCATGCTGGAAAGGAACCGGTAATACAGTTTTTATTTGCAGATAATATGGTTTTCTACGTAGAAAATACGAAGAAATATGCAACTAGAGTGAATTGAATGTCTTACAAAATATCCTTTGCAATAGGATAAGAATATTAAATATTTAGATGTAAATGTAACTAGTGACATCAATACCTATACATTAAAAACTATAACACAATATTGAGTGAAATTAAAGACCTAAATATACAGAGATGATACTGTGTTTATGGGTCAAACAACTTAGTATTTTTATGATGTTAGTTTTCAGCAAATTGATAATTCAATTCTAATGAAATCCCAATGAGCTGGTTCTAAAATTCTTAAGGAAATGCAGGGACCTACAATAGCCAGAAGAACTTTAATAAAGAGACAAAGAGTGAGATAACTAATACCACCTTACTTCAAAACTTACTGCTAATCTACAGTAATCTAGACACTTTAGTATTGATACCAAGATAGACAAATAGATAAATGAAAATGAATAGACAATTCAGAACAAATACACACCTGACTTGAAAAAGGTGCAAAGACAATTCAGTGGAGAAACAACTTTCAACAAAAGGTGAAAGTCTTCTAGTCTTTTCAACAAAAGATGCTGAAGTAATTATTTATTTATATGTTTCCCTGCAAAAAGATAAACTTCAATCCACACCTTGCACCAGTTTTAAAAATTGACTCAAAATGGGTCATTGACCTAAAAAAAACTATTTTAAAACCCCATAAGCCTCCAGAAGTTTGTACAATGCTCACCTCCAGCACTAATCACAGCAGAATAAGTCTGTTGTTTTAGTTTGGCATTAGTAATTGTCATCCCTAAATAATGTGTTCATAAAAACAAAGCATATGCATTTTTATTGGTGTGTGCCCATGAAAGAATGGAAGGAGGTGAACAAAAACTAAATGTAACTAATGGCCTGCTTTAACCTTACAAGATCCCATTTTCAAGCAAACAGCCAGTTGAGTTTCTTTTACCCAGTTGTTGCCACACTAGAGTGGGTATTTTTTTAATGGATGCCTTATCAAATCTAAAAACTTTTTTTTCCCTCTAAAGAGGTATAGGTTAATATAGTGTGGAATAAATTACCCAGGGCATCCATAGTCTGTGGACTGAGCAATGCAGTTCCTAGCCTCTCTTCAGATTGTCCTATGGAATTTATAAGCTTAAAATGTATTGACCATGTAAGACCTTTTTGTCAATTTCCATTCCAGATTAAAAACTCACTGGGGACAGAAACTTTCTTTTTCATCTGTCATTATTCTTGCTTAATATCACACCATAGGTGCTGCATAAATGGTACATGAACCAAAAATTTTATATCTGCTCAACAGTCCAAGTATTGACCGAGAGAGCTACAAGTAGTCCTGAAATGGCTATGAGAAGAAGACTATGTCTTTGGAGCAATTACACAGGGGATCTAGTAAAAGTCATTGAACATGATTCTGGTCTTACTATTTTTAAAGTATGAATAAAACTTTTGAAAACGATCTAGAGAGCATAAAGTCTATGAATCCTTGGGCTCCTCTTTCTCAATATAAGGTGTAGACTATGAAAGGGAAAAGAAGACATGTTCAGTTAAGAAGTTGATTCCTAGACAAGGAGTGTTTTTCTAGACAATGGTTTAAGGTGAGCAAAATGATGAGCTCATAATGGAGAAAAATGGAGCTCCAAGGATGGGGGGAAAAATCACTTATTAAGAAGTCTGCCAGATGGAACAGCTGAAAACAGATCAGGTATTCTAAAACATACAGATAAAATTAGTTATCCTAAAGTGACCTGGAAAGAGGAGTAATAACAAAGAAAATTCCCAACAGGTCACACTGGAAATATTTTTTAAAAGCTGAAGAAATACTTACGATCACAGAAGAAGGCACAACTTGGTTATGTGTGTGCATCTAAAGCTATTACTGGGCAACAGAGCGAGACTCCATCCCCAAAAAAAAGAAAAGAAAAGAAGAAAAAAATGGAGAGAGAAGGGACCTAATATGGTAGGACTGACTACAAGAATTTTGACTATAAAAAGTATAGGCAAGTGCTGTCTAATGCAACTATAATGTGAGTCACATGTAATTGAGCATTTTCTAGTAGCTACATTGTATAGTAAAGAATTTGATCTTGCTCAGAGAGAGATTTACCTTATGCCTTTGCTTCTAGGAGGTCATCAATGTCACATCTGATAAGAGTGCCTTTGTTTAGGGTAGCGACCATCCATACCAGATCTCAAGGTAGATGCAGGCAATATTCTGAGAGTGAGGACTAGCCATGCCAGAAAGACTGACAATGTGATTTAGTAGGAGCTTTGGGTCAAGCTGACCTAGAGACTGACTTGAGCTCCATGGGAAATCAATCAATCATGCCTATACAATGAAACCCCAATAAAAAACCCTTGATGCCAAAACTTGGGTGAGCTCCCCCTGTTGTCAGTATACCAAGTTTACACATTGAAACCAAGAGAGTAACATGTCCCAAGGACAATGAAAGTTTCATGTTTGGAACTCTCCCAGTTTCTGACCTATGAGTCTCCTGCTTTGGTTGATTTCAATCTGTAAACTTCCCTCCAATAATCCATAATTTAAAGTATAATCGCTGTCAGTAAGTTCTGTGAGTGCCTCTACAAAATTGTTAAACCTGAGGGTGGTTTTGGAAAGCCCCTGAGTTTGCAATTGGTGCCCAAAGTGAGGGTGGTTTTTCCATTAACTTTGTAGTTGGATTCTAACTCCCTGCAGTTGGTGTCATAAGTCATGGACACACTTGGCAGTTTGGAGGATTATGTCTTCAACCTCATAGTTTGGTTAACTACAAGCACACATTAATAAAGTAAAAAGAAACAAGTGACTTGACATGATTGATATACTTTATTTAACTCAGTATATCTAAAATATTATTTCAATGGGTAATAAAATAAAAACTATTAATCAGCTAATTTTTTTAAAGAGAATGAAAGAATAAGTCACAAACTGGGAGAAAATATTTGCAAAACATGTATCTAACAAAGGACTTGTTCCCAGAATATGTAAAGATCTCCCAAAATTGAGTAAGAAACTTTAAACAATTTCTTTAATGGGCAAAACGGTCAAATGCACACTTCATTAAAGAAGACACATAATTATCAAATATGTACATAAAAAGATGCTCAACGTCATTAGACTAGAAAGGTGCACATTAAAACCACAACATGCACTGTACACATATTAGAATGACTGAAACTAAAAAAACTGATCATACTAAAAGTTGTTAAGTATGTGGAGGGACTGAAGCTTTCAATCACTGATGGTGGGAATGTAAAGTGGTACTTTGGAAAAAAGTTTGGCAGTTTTTTAAAAAATTAAATATATGCTTACCATAGTATGACTCAGCCATTTCATACCTAAGAATTTACCCAATTTAAATGAAAACATATGTCCATACAAAGGCTTGCCCATGAAGATTCATAGCAGTTTTATTTGTAATGGTCCAGAATTGGAAACAATCCAAATATCCATCAACATGTAACTGGATAAACAAGTTGCAGTATATCTACACATTAAAATATTAGTAACAATAAAGAATGAACTTTTAATACATACAATGACATGGATAGATTTCAAATAATTACACGGAGTGAAAGAAGCCAGATAAAGAAGAAGGGTTAAAGGGGCACAGAGGTAATTTTGGAGGGATGATGAATATATTTATTATCTTGATTCGTGGCTCTGGTTTTATGATTATATACATATGTCAAAACTTATCAAATTGTACACTTTAAATGTGCAGTCTATTATATATCCATTATACCTAAGTAAAACTATTTAAAAGATTAAAGTGTAAAAAAAGTGTAAAAATACATAGAATTTGTACCACTCTATGGCCCCTTATTTAAAAAAACAAAAAGAAACTTGAAAAGGCAGGCTGTGAAACACAAGACTCTATAAGGTGAAAGAAGGCAACAGAAAACCTTGGTCTGTGAGGATCCTGCTAGGAGCAGAGATGAGTCTCAATATGTCAGGCATATGGAGTTAATTAATGCTTTTTCTCTTCCCCTGTCATTTGATTCAAATGAGGTTTAAAGACTCTCTTGGAAATAACAACTGGAGCCCTACCCAAACTAGGTAAGACATCTTCAGAGATACCCAGTGCTTACCTTTAGGAATTCCCAACAGAAGTGAGATGCAGGAAGGGATGATGGGACCCATGAGAGAGGGGCTGTCACAGTGAATCAGACACAGCTTCAGAACTGAAGGAAGAAGGGGACTGATGGCTCCAGATGCAACTTGCAGCTGTCGTGGGAAGCCAGCCCAGTCCAGCCACCACGGTGCTGTGTGTGCCCTAAAGGAGAAAGGGGGCAGTGTATATGAAATGAAAGGACCTATTCACAGAACTTGGTAACACTTTGGGATCTGAGCCACCCAGCTGGGACACACTGTTGGTCTGAATTGCACCACCCACCCCATTGAGTGTAACAGTTCACCTCCTTATAGACTATGGAGCTGCCATGGCACTATGAGCACCCAGGGCATCCTCTGCCTTCTGTGAATCTCCTGCAGGGCCACCTCAAGGTGGAGCATAGAGAATCCATCCCAGCTCAATGAGATGAGCGTCAATCGGTTGCATTGCACAACAATGAAAAGGTTCAAGGACAAGAAGACAGCTGTGTCCATGAGCCCTAACAACAGGGGTCCAAGCAATAACCCTGTGCTCAATCCTGCCTCCCACCACCAAAGCCCTTCCTTGAGAAAAACATAGAGAGAAGTGGTACTCCCTTCTGTATTAGTCTGTTCCAAACTGCTAATAAAGACATATCTGAGACTGGGTAATTTATAAAGGAAGAAGGTTTAATGGACTCAGTTCCACATGGCTGGGGAGGCTTCACAATCATGGCAGAAGGCAAAGGAAGAGCAAAAGGACATCTTACATGGCGGCAGGCAAGAGACAGAGCTTGTGCAGGGGAACTCCCCTTCATAAAACGATCAGCTCTCATGAGACTTATTCACTACCATGAAAACAGCATGGGAAAAACCTGCCCCCATGATTCAGTTACCTCTTACCAGGTCTCTCCCGTGACACATATGGATTATTACAATTCAAGGTGGAATTTGGTTAGGGACACAGAGCCAAATCATATCACCCTCTTTTCTTCATAAAAGCAGTCTTGACCAAGGTCCCTTAAAAGTGATCTACTCAGAGGTGGCAGCGACAGATTTGCAGCTCTGCAGCATTAAGGGCACAGGGTTCTGCAAGAAGAAGCCATGGCGTGAACAGTCAGGCAAGGAACCACTCTTACCAGCAGCTCCGGAGTCCTTGCCAGGCTGCTATAACAGCAAGGGACAACCAGGACCAAATCCTGACGCCTTTAAGCAACCTCAGCAGAATTTCCAGAAACACCTGGAGGCAGGAAACTGCAAATCTATTCATGCACTTTATATGCAAATATATGGTGACTATGTAAGTTTTAGTGTTAATATGATGCATTTCTACTCATAGGCTGGGAAATAACTGAAAGTAACCTAAATTAGTATCTCAGTGAATATGAGTATATTTTTCTCCTGTAGGAGGAAAGGGGAAATAGAAACAAACAACAACGATAACAACAAAACCCCTCTCAATATCGTGGTTCATAATCACAGATGTATGCCTAGAGATCAGAACTGATTCAGATTGATCTCCTACAGTGATAATTCTGAAAAATGATAATAATGTACTCTAGACCCTGTTATAAAGTAATAAAAAAATCAAAGAAAACAGGTCTATTTAGGCAAAAGTAGACACTAATATTTCTCATATGTTTTCATTATGACTTTTAAAACATATTTTTCTATTGGGTACTCAATGTTTAAATGAAACCACACTTTCAAGTTAGTAAAAGTTCTACAGTATGTGGATATCGGTGACCATGGAGAGCCCTACTTTTCTTGATAGCAGAATAAAAATAAACAGCATAAAACTTTACCAGAAAGAATTTAGCAAGAGAAGCACCTGATGGAAAGAGACATAAAGTCCTGAAGTTGTTGTCTAAGTGACATAAACTCCTTGCTGCTCTGAAGCACCTGTTTATCAGAGACAGAACCATCTCCAGACAGCCTGACAGTTCAAAGAAACATAAACAACAAAAACTGGCCCTGTGACACATTGATTTTGTGCTTACTCTTTTATCCCTCAGGCTAAATATTTTTGAATACCATTTGATGTGCTAACTAGTAAAAGCAGAGTCCATTCTTTCCATAAATAAATGATTTTGTTAAGAATTCAAATCAGACGTGGCAGAAGCTCCCCATTTGCTGATTGCTAATGTATTTTAACCATGACATACATTCTTACGTGATCCAATTCAGCACAGTCTCTTTCTTATAGATGGAAATGCCAGATTTGGATGGCGTATGTTTAATCTAGCCAAGGGAACATATTTCCTCCCTGAAACACGGCCCTGACAGCAAGGCAAAGTGTGATGAAGTTGTGTCACAAATAGGTGCAACTCAATCCATCTGGCAAGGGGGAGTCTGTGCTGCCTAATTAAGAAAACGTAATGATCTGATCTTATCAAACATCCATTTACAGTTTTGATAAGTGAAGTTATCTCGTTCGATTTCTGCAAATGATTCTGAGCTTGTGTCCCTAACAAAACCCACAGGGCTTGGGGTGTGGACCTAGAGATGATGAAATTTGTACACATTTAGGTCAGCAACGCATATTGTGGCGAAGGGACGCCACACGACTTTCTGAAGATTCTTGGCCAGTAACTTGTGAAACACTGATCTGATTTGCTTGGAAATTTTTTAAATAATTGGCTCCTGCTGGTTGAGGCCCCATGCCAACACCGTATGGTAATTCATTTGTAACATTCCTAGAAGAGAGAATCTGCCGGAAGAGCTGCAGTAATATGTTTAGGGAATAATCATGCCATCCTCCGAATAGGATGCATAAAAGGAAGCAAACAGCAGGAGGCCAGCAGAGAGGCCTCTGGGTTTCCAGGGGAAAGAGTCTCAATTTAAATGGAAATTTTGTAACTCTTCCTCCCCTTCCCCCTTTCCAGGCTCTGAGTAAGACACTGGCTGGGACTGTTTCAAGACCGAGTATACAGTCTTAGAAATGATTATTTACGTCTCCAGGATTTGCTATTTATTGACCAAGGCTCTGGAGAGTATGATAGTGACTTTGCAAAGAATCTACTTGAAGCATCCATTTCTAGGCCTTTGTAGATGTCATTTGATGCTTGGGAAGCTTTTCAAGAAATGCATGCAGCCTTTGTGAAATAAAGGAAAGCACCAAGGTAGCCCAACTGCTCTGAAAATAGTTAAGAATTGTATCATAGCTCATAACTAGAGTAAAGGAACTTAAAGGGAATGTATGATAGGTATCAAGGGCACAAGAAAGCAAACAGTGAAGCCATGGTTTGCCTCTTAAAAGAAGAAAGAGAAGGAAAGAAAGAATGAAGAAAGGAGAAAGGAAAGGCAAGAGGGAGGGAGGGAAAAGCAAGTTTGAAGGGAAGAGGTAAGAAGAAAGGCAAGGTCAGAAACTCTGAGCAACAGGAGGGTCCTACAGGGGGCAAGGTTGAAAACTTGTCAATATTTTTTCAAAATATTTTTCTCCTGAAAAATAAGTCAGAAAAATAGCTCTATTTTCTCTTTGTCACCTAGCCACCAATCCCAAATGGAGATGGCATTATTCAGTAATTGATACGTTAAGGAAACCATAAGGGGCACAGTGGAGGCATCTGGAACCGAACACTGGTCTAGATACCCCATGGTATGAACAAGGCATTCATGCCAGTTACTTTAAACAACCCAGTGCTGGATGCTCATTTTCAAATCCCATCTCTTGGATTTTCCCATCTACAAGGATGCAGAAAGGCAGCATCAGTATCCAGTGGTCTAAAGATAAGAAAAGCAAGGTGGAATCCCAAATCTAGGCAATGCCAACTAAAATAACCCACTTTAACAATGTCCTAAATGCATCCACTGGTAACCCTGTCTCCAAGTATGCTGGAAGATCAATACAAGGAGAAAGGAGGAGAGGGTGAATGGGATTCTTGCCAATGCTGGCAAGAGTTGAGGGTTGCGTGGACCGATCAGCACTGGCAGTGACCACCCAATTGTAAGGAGATACAGTAAACACCATCATCAATATTTAAGGAATTTGACCAATTTGAAGCAACAGATAAGCACAGTGCCAGTAGCTTCTAGGCAGGGACAATTCTAGGGTAGACAATGAATAGTGACATGGATTCTCTCTGAGTTAGGATAGATGTTGGGCTACAAAACAGAACCCAGCAACCAGGGAAAGAGGAGTCCCAGAAAATTAGGTGACTAGGATTCGGGTTCAAGATTACTGAGCTGGGATCAGAGCTGGGATCCAAGACAAGGTGCATGGGAGGAAACTGTACCTGTGCGTGGTGATATAAAAGAAGAATCTAGAGCTGGCTGCTTATCTGCACCTGGGGCTCTGATCATTCCTCATTGAACCCAGGTGTTCTGACCTGAAAAAGATAATTAAGGCAACAGATTTATATCAGACCTTTCCTGCCTCTCTTCACCTCTAGAGGAAAGGAGTTCTCAATACAACATAAATCTTGGTTCTCGTTGGCTCAAGAACTTGACAAGCTGAGTGCACAGGGAGCAGGTTATTATTGCTGGCCGATGACTATGCTGAGTCAGACAGGGAAGCGCATAAGAATCCACATGCCAGGAGTCTCCAAATTCCTCCAATTTATTTTTTATTGAGATAAAGCACACGCACACACACACAACCTGTAACATAAACTTTGTAGGCTTTTAAAATTTATTTATGAATACAATTGCATGAGAAGTATTACAAAGTATAAAAATCAGATCATGTTTTATTATACACTTAAGGATAGAATATAATGACACAAAATTTATTCTGTACCAGAAATCCAAGATATACAGAGGCAATACCAAAAGATCACCAGGATAAAGCTGTCCTGCAATGTCATTAATTAAGCCAAGAATACATATTTCTTGACCATTACTATGTGTAAGAGATTGCATCAGCTTCTGTGGGAGATCTGAGAATAAATAAGATGTGGTTCCTACACTCAAGGGACTTTTAAGCCGATGGCCAGGGGAGAGGAATCTGGGGAGGAGCTCACACATATTAAGCACTGCAGACTCTCCTGTGCCCCTTGGAACTTTTGTGCTCAGGCTAGAACCACAGAAGGCCACTCTGCCCATGTCTGTAGCAGGAGAGCAGTGTAGAGGAATAACCCCACAGAAGCAGCCCTCAGCCAATGACTCCAAGAAGTGATATATACATATCCTAGTTCCCTTGCCCCTCAGGTGAGATAATTCTGAGGCATACATTTTGTACCACTTCCAAGAGTTTCTTCATGGGCTTAAGCTTCAGTCAACTACAGGGGCAGTAGCTGAATAACTCAGCCTTCACTGTCTGCTCCCCTTTATCCACTGTACTACGGGTATCCCCTGCACTTTCCAAGTAAATGACTTGTGCTTGAATCTTTATTTCAAAAAAACAAAAGAAGGAGCTTCTGGGGGAATCTAAATCAAGGCAAGCACCTACTGGTACTATGTACCATGCTGTCATGTACATTCATTATCTCAATCAGTTCCTTTAGCAATTGGACAAAAATATTCTTATTCTATTGTGCCATTTTATGGCTTAAGGTTCTGCATTAGTTTTCTATCATGTTCAGATTTGAGGGGAAAAAAGTTGTATCAGAGTGTAGGAGACACAAATTGGGACATTCTTCTGACCTCATATTATTTCTGTAGTGGCGATTGCTAAGCTGTCAGTCCTTCCTTTTTTGAACCTGATTTTCATCTACCTCTAAAATGAAATTTTAAAAGGGGCTGCCTTTTAAATTCAAGCTGCACAAATAATGGTCTTTCTGGACACTGTTACAATTAGAACCAAGAAAAGCAAGCCTCTTCCTCTGTAATGGTGAAACAGTAAAAGAAGGATGCTTAGGAGCACTACGGCCACATCTCCAGGCTCATGGAGAAAGTTCTTCAGTGGGGAGAATGGAACTAACACAGAAAGAAAAGCAGAAGCAGCAGGTGGAGAGAGAGAAGAGAGATTCTCAGTGTCACTTGTCCCTGGAGCCAGACTGGCCCTTGCCCTTCCTTCACATTCATTACAAGCCAATGATGTTTCTTTTTGAATCCAAGTGAGATAAAGTTGGATTCCTGCCACTTGCAACAGAAAGAGCCCTGCCTAGTGCACACAACATGGCAGAGACCACAGACTGGCTTGCTCAGCATTTATCCCAACATGTTTTAGAAGGCAGAGGCTGGAAATCAAATAATACATTTCTCAGGATCTCTTGCAGGTGGAGCTCTGAATATGACTTAGATTCTATAAATCATATAAGCTCACGTGAGCCTCTGTTTCAGAACTGAGTCCAACAGGAAGCAAGGCAGGGTACAAAGGATTCTTTTTTGGGTGCTGCTTAGGTAGATGTGGAGTTTTCTAGAGTCAGCACCTTCCTAATTAAAGAGATATTTCCTGATTTGACAGCTTTCTGCATTGAGGGGGGGGGCAGCTTTCCTGATCATGTCAGTAGCTGAGTGCTTCTGAGAGTTGACAGTTATTCCTTCTAATAATTTTGCAGTATGCAGCTCCCTGTATTGAAACCTTTCTTGTTGCACCGTGAATTCTGTGGTCCGTAACTGAGCTCTGATAGAGGCATGCATGGTCCTTCATAATCTCTTGCTGTCTACTGCTTATTCTCTTGCGCTGTCTCCTTCTCCCTGACCATGTTCACTGTACGACTTGGTGTTTTGCAAACAGATCCATGTGGTGATGGCCGTTGAATTGCAGAAATGTGGGCCTAACATTTGGAAGAGAATCTAGGGTAGAGAGATTTAGGAGTCAGCTATATAGAGTGATAAAACAGTTTGTGTGGATGGACTTTGGAGAGAGGAAGTAAGAAAGGATGAGATCACTGAAAACTGAACTTCTGAGAATGTCTGCATTTAAGGCATAGAAAGACAGAAGGAGCAGTTGAAGACAGCCCCAAAGCAATGATCAGAATTTCTGGAGGAGCTGGAGGCCAGGGGAGAGAAGGACTCATATTGATGTTGCAGAGAGAGAAGGGAAGCAGGGAACTAGAGAAGGCATCCTGCATGTTGGGTAGATTTCTGATGAAGTTCCTGATAGAGTGGGAAAGATGGAAGCACAAACATATGGCATTAAGAAATAGATAAAGAGGATGCAGAAGTATAATGAAGTGAAGGGAGAAAGATTGACAGCATTGCCACGTAGTTAATTACAAACAGATGCCCTCAACAAACACCCCTGTCACCATTCCTACCTCTGTAGATGGAGTTCCTATGATAACAATTTTAGTACATGTGAAATGTGCAAGAGAAAATAGAGAAAGAATAGAAAAAGGAAAATAGATAAAGAGAAGGATGGAAGAAAGTTCAGATCATGCCCAGTTCTACTCCTTACTTCTAGGCTCAAATCCTTTCTGGCCCTGCTCCCCTTCCTCATCACAAAAGGACTCCCGGCACCAAAATGTTGCTCCCTCCTAGGAATGCCACAATTGCTGTGTTGCCTCTTACGTGTTGGTGCCTGAAAGACCACTGCTTTGTGGGTGAAACGGTTTCCTCTGAACAAGATGATCCTGGAGTCAATCACAGAGAAGAGACAGTTAGACAAGAATCAGCACTCAGGGGATGGGGCTCAGAAACCTCAGTCTCCGTCTCAACCTCATACCTGAGCTTGAGTCTTCAGAGTCAGGTCCCCAAACCTGTGTTCCTAGTATGAGCATGGGTTGGAGATGGTCTCTACTGCATGGAGCCAGGAAGACATCCTGTAGTGAACCAGAAGCTGAGGGGGCATAACTATATCTGGAAGGCAGATTATCTCATCGCCTTTACCATTCGTTTCTCCTGTTGCCCCAGCCTTGCCTCAGCCATTCAGGGAGGCGCTAGTGAAGGGCTATGTCAATTCTTGGGCCACTGTGAAAAGGTTACAAATCCTCCCAGAGGCCAGATCAGAAAACCCTTAATCTCAGTGGCTCTCCAAATCTGGGACTACCCACTACTCAAATCTCAGTCAAGGCAGCTTCTGATGATCACAACATTTCCCTTCCCCAGGATTAGATTTTATTTTTACCACTCCCAAGGTTTGAGAAAGAAAAAAATCTCCATTGTGCATGCATGGGTGACAGAGTAACTCCACCTTCTATCCATTCCCCATTTCATTCAATTATTTGAATGAAAAACATATATATTTTTGACCGTGGTCTATGTTTGAGGCATTGTGCTAGGCATTGTGACATAATGACGACAAATCACTGTTCTTCCTCTCGATACATTTGCAATGTAGTGATTTTCTAGTCTGTAAGAATAGGAGGACTATAGTAGCCCCATCTGTGCTTCCAAAGGCGTTCTTCATACAGTTGACCATTCAAAGTTGGAATGATGGGAACAGGCAGGCACCTGCAGGAGATATGCCGTCAGTCAGACCGTGAACATGGTTTGCATCCCCCTAGAGCATGTGAACATTGGCTTTGTGGTCATTTGAGCATGCCCTGTTCTTCACCCCATACCTTCCTTATTAAGGTAGGCTGCACTCCAAGGGGTTCACTAAGGAATGATGTTTAAAAAGTCCCTGAGCCAAACAGAGACCATTCCTATAGGGGGAAGAAAAATGAGGGGAGATAATCCAGAACCAGAGAACTGACATATTTGACACACAGAAAATGTTAAAAGACATGAGCCGAAACGAAGGTAACTACTGAGCAGAAGATGAGACCGATGAAAGGAATGAGATCAACAGGCCAAGTAGAACTCAGGTTTAGCTTTGGGGAAAGGAAGGATGTGTCTCTGCTGAAGACAAGAAAGAAGGGAAGAGGAAGAAGGATATCCTGATACATTCTGATTAGAAGAATAGCGACATTGCAACAATTCAGATACAGATTCTTTATTTTGACTGTCTATACTCTAACTTTCCAGTTGGGGAACTTTCCTGTGTGGATAGTGATAGTGTGTTGCGGTGCCCACCTCTCCTAAAGAGGCGAAGGGATCCTCACTCCATCTGGTTCCGTTCCACCAGCCCCCAGGAAGCAGTGCATGGCCGATGACTTATGTTTAGTCCATCAGTAGTTCCCCTCAGGTATTTCAACATGGTGGATTTAATCCAGTAGTAAGTGGGGCATGTATTCATTACTTAGGCTGCATAAAAAACACCCTAAAACTTAGTGACTTAAAACAACAAATACTTATTTTTTGTTTCTTTTGGTTGGGAATTTGTGGGCAGCTTAGCAGGGTGGTTCTGACTTGAGGTCTCTCATGGGTGGCAGTCAAGATGTCAGCTGGGCCTCCAGTCATCTGTAGTCTTGACTGGGGCTGAGAGTGAACCTCCAAGCTGGTTCACTCTCATGATCATGAACAAAAGGCCACAGTTTGTCACTGGCTGTTGGAGAAAGCCTCAGTTTCTCTCTAGAAAGACCTCTCTGCAGGGTTTCTTGAGTGATCTTATGACACAGCAGCTGGTTTTCCCAAGATCAAATGATCTGAGAAAGTGAAAGGCAGAAACCACAGTGTCTTTTATAACCTAGTCTTGACTCACATAATGTCCCACTAGATACATAGGAAAATTCCATCTCATGCAGACAGGGAGTACTCAGGGTGAGAGAACAAGAAGATGAAGACACTCAGAGGCCACTTTGGAGGCCACGTTTACTTACTGCCAGTCAGCTGTCCAGCACCAGTGTCCTGCTGTA
This sequence comes from Cacajao melanocephalus, assembly GCA_963573385.1. Classification (NCBI taxonomy): domain Eukaryota; kingdom Metazoa; phylum Chordata; class Mammalia; order Primates; family Pitheciidae; genus Cacajao; species Cacajao melanocephalus. The sequence goes on along the minus strand of CAUYLG010051823.1, from coordinate 23,630 downwards.
GAGTCAGAGGCAGCAGCTATGAGGACATCAGGCCAGAGTCCTCCTGCAGCCCAGCCTCCAGACCCCCTTCAGATTCTTATTTCCCAAGCTTGCTCCTTCCATCTCTTATGGATTCTATTGACTTCCACATCTGTAAAAACTCTTTATTTTGCTAAAGGCAACAAGGCTACTTTCTGTCATTTGCAATCAATAATCCTAACTGGGACAGATGATGTTGATCCCCAGCAAGTTGTTGGTGAGCTCATGTGATGAGAGTAAGAGAGAAGATGAGCTGAGATCAGAGAATCAAAGAAAGTGAAGTTCAGGGAAGGATGTCATGAGGGACACAGGCTGGAGCATCCAAGAGAAAAACATAGGAATTGCAGAGAAGCTGTGGGAACCAACAGAGATTTATGTAAGACCCAGTTGAGAGATCAGTGCAGAACAGGTTGTTCTTTTCTTTTTTTAAAACTTAATTCAACCAAACACTCCCTTCTTTTAGTATAGAACTCATTGGGTCATTGAAATATATTCAGACTATAGAGCTAAAGAGCCCAGACAAACTTACCAAATTACAGGTGTGAGCCTGGGCCAAGAGTTGTTATTTTTAATTAATTTACTTTCAACTTCATATGTAAAGGATTAAATAAATCATATTTCTTATATTTTTCCATGCAAGGTCCCTCTCTTGTTTTAATGTATTTATTAATCTTTTTATTCACATATCCATCTCCCCACCTTCCCACCAAACACAGTCTATCATTCTAATTGTTCAATGTGCATATGCTTATTTATATGTATTGATGTAAATAAATATTGTTTTGTGTGCATGCATTTTTAATTAGTGTAAATGTTGTGTTATAGATCTCATTCTATTTCTTACTTTTATCCCACTAGCCATGTTTTTAAGGTTCATCTGTGTGGTTCTGCTTACATGGAATCAATAGCTGCCAACTGCTACAGGTGCTGCTATGACATACACCCGCCACATTTTACTTCTGTCTTCTCTCAGAAATAGATGCCCAAATTGCATTTAACTCCTCATCACCACAAAAAGCTCTGTTGTGAGCATGTTTTTACATGTCCCCTTTCCAATGTCTCCCCAGCCCTGGAATGGCTGGGTCAGAGGATATCTGTAGACTTAATTCAATGAAGTCATGCATGCCTACTCTCCAGAGTGGCTCCAGAAGTCTGTCCTCCCACTAGCAGTGTACGAGGGTGAAACATTTAAGTTAAAGATTCACAGCACTGACTGATGCACTGGTATTGTAGGAGTAGGTTCTGAGCGTCTCCAACCTATGTCAAAAGTATATTTTACTTAGACTATATGTTAAATTTTCTCTTCCATTTCATTTCTAAGGCTTCTCTCAGCCTTCCCACCACTGAACAACATATTCCATGATAAGTGTTGAGACATGTCTCAGTCCAGTTCTGCTTCTATAACAAAACTTCTGAGAGCTGATATTTCCTTATAGTTTGGGAGGCTAGGAAGTCCAAGATAAACGTGCTGGAAGATTCAGTGTCTGATGAAGCCTGCTCTCTGCTTCCAAGATAGTGGAAGGTGGAAGGAAAAGAAGACCTGTTTCCTACAGCCCTTTTATAAGGGCACCAATTCCACTCACAAAGGTAGGCCTCTAATGACTGAACCACCTCCAAGAGGCCACCCCTCCTAATACCATCACCTCGGTGATTAGGTTTCAACACACGAATTTTGGAGGGACACGTACATTCAACCACAGCAGGATAGTATCATGAAAGAAAGAGGAAGGAGTCTACTGATAGAATCTTTGCCTCCAGTTCAGCCTTCGCAATCTCATCTTCCCTTCTTGTGAGCTCTCAGCATCTTCTGATGCACCTGGATCACAGCTGTGCACAGGGAAGCTTTCTAAAAAAGCCTTCCCTCAACACTCAACATCTCACTTGATGTCCACCAACATTATCTAAGTCCTACATGTCCTGGGGTAAAGTGAAGGCAAAATGATCCAAGAGTTGAAGGTAGGCAGGCCAGTACTGGTTTCCCTGTTGGATAGGTAAGGAAATGCGAGGTTACAGGAGTGTTGCAGGCATATCCAAAGGTGGAAAGCAAAGAGGAATATGAATTATCCACAGCAGATGGGATTTTAAAATCACTACCAGATAAGCAAGGAGCTCAAAATACCTTCCTCAAATGTAATTGATGTTCCATCAACAAACAAGAAGCTAACATTTTGATGGAGTTTTATGGTTTCCAGTACACTTTTACAAAATAATCTTATTGGTTCCCAACAAACCCATGAGGAATTAGAACAGCTATATCTAATATTCCTAATTTACGGTAAATGAAACTGAGTGTTAAAGAGTCGAAATGACTTGCTTAAGATCCCATTTTTGGTTAGTTGTGGAGTTGAAAACCAAGCATAAACTCCAGGCTGGGGTCAGAAAATGTGATTTATAACAATGCATTAGTTCAAGCAAAATTTCACTGTTGTAAAAGAATTTGGAGCCCAAGTGGGAGTTTATTATAATGGAATCCGATCCAAGCATAATAATTTATAGTTACAAGAAACATTTAAAGTGGGATAATAAATTACATGTGATACTTCCAAATTTGGGCACTGTTTACTGGAGAAAAGAGAAAAAGAGGAGACAAAATTTATTTCTTAAAGGAAATCTATAGTGCATCTCCTTTCTCATCTCTTTACTAGTCAATAGCCAAGATAATTTCACTAGAGAACCTACAGCAAGTCTCACTAGGTCCCCTGCATGGAGATCAGAAGAGAAGACCGCTCTCCATGCCCCCTGTGCACATCTCCAGCAGCTACCAGTGCCCCCAAGGGTGTAACCTCCCTGAACCCTAAGCGTGCAGAGAGAGGCAGAGCAGGGTATGCAGCTCGAGGGGACCCGCTGTCCATGCTGTGAAAAGGAAGATCAAATACACAACAGTTCTAGGATCCCAGGCAGAAGTCTGTTATATAACAATGGGAAAAAAATTTTTGTTTGATTATAGAGACAGACAAGACCACCTGCTCTGAAGATGTGCAGTGTTCTTGTTAAAATCCCTCCCTGAGCCTTGAGGAGTAATTGCAGGTCCAATTCCTACCATCTGGGATGCTGCTCCACAGGACCCACTTTGGGGACTGAATCAGAGGATCCTTCCGATGGTTCCATCACCCCAGGGGATGGCTGAGGCCAACCTCTGACCTGGAACTTCTCAATTCTGACCACTCACTGTCCAACTTCCAGCAGTGTCCCTGGGGAAGAGAGATTAGCTCAGGCATGAATAGTCACTCTTGGTTCATTTCCGGGCCTCCATGGTTTTATAAATGATAAAAAAGAACCTGTGTAAGAAGTGATGCAATTCTAAGAAAAGACAAGGTAAGAAAATAAGCTTAAGTTGGCTAAGAAGATTGTGGTTTAGATTAGTGTCACCTCCTAGCCACTGACAAAGATTGCTAAGTTGACACTTGTGGCTCTTGCCCCTGGGAGTGGTTTGCCCAGAGGAAGAAGACACCTTTGTACACAAGCTTGAGAACTATGCTGTTCATGTACCTAAAGAATACAGCTGCCACTTCTACAGGTGCTCAGGCTGGGAAGCACCTTCCATCCAGGGCCTCCAGACAAGCCCTAGGAGCTGCTGTTGAGGATGGGGTCCAAGCAGGCAACAGCACAAATAGAGGCATCCAGGAAGCTAGGGGACTTACGTGGGGGCTGACACCAGCAGGACAAACTCTCCTGCCAGCTCCTGTTTCCCTGTTCAGCTTGATTTACAAAGAGAAAGACGTTCAGTCTCTCCGAGTTCTAGTACTTCCTTTGTCCTCATACCCACTTTCTATCAGAGGGGTTCACAATGTCAGTCTTCTCTGCTTCCTGGTTCTCCACTCCGCTTAGACGATATTGGTGACTGAATATCCTGATCATTCATAGTGGTTATTAAGCTATTAAATTGGCAGAGGCTGACCTTACAAAACAAAAACCCAGGACATCCAGAATTATCCACTGGGGACTTAGGTGGGTTTCATTAAATCTTGACAGCCTTTCCTGCTTTTTATGCCCCACTCCACCCCTAGGCTCACTCACAAACACAGCAAGCTCAGTGGAATTGGAAATGTCTTGGGTTCAGTGACAAATGTCTTGGATTCAGTGACAAATGTCTTGGATTCATTGACAAATGTCTTGGGTTCAGGGATATTTCTGTGAAGTCAAGGGGTCATACAAAATTAGCAAGGTCTCCTTGTACTTGGAATAAAATGCATTACTCCAGAGTGTCCTCCTAGATGGACTGGCTCCTGCTTACCTTGTGACCTCACTCTTTGTGCTGTGGACACATTTACCCTCTTCCAGTTCCCCAAACAGTCTGACCCGTTACTCTCCTCAGGGACTCTTCTACTGTTCATGCCCCATGGATGTCTGTCTTTGCATGGCCTGTGTATTAGTTTGCTAGAGCTGCCTTAATGAATTACCACAAACTAGGGGCTTAAACAAAAGAAATTTATTGTCTCGATTCAGGAAGTGGAAGTCCAAGATCAAGGTGCTGGCAGGGTTGGCTCCTTCTGAGGGCTGAGGAAGTCTGCCCCCTAGCTGCTGGGGGTTTGCTGCCCATCTTTGGTGTGCTCCTTGGCATATAGAAGCATCACCCCAATCTTTGCCTTTATCTTGACGTCTTTGCCTGTGTTCTCCCTGCGTACAGAAGGGTGGCTGTGTCCAAATTTCTCTGTTTTGTAAAGACACCAATTATATTGAATTAGGGGCCCATTCTACTCGAATATGACTTCGTCTTAACTAATTACAGCTGCAATGACTGTATTTTCAAATAAGGTCACATTCTGAGGTCATGGAAGTCAGGGCTTCAAGATATGAATTTTGTGTGAACACAATTCAACCTGTAACAGCTGGCTCCTTTTTATCCCTCAAATTATGGCAGAAATGTTACATTCCCCAGGTAACTCCTCTAACTATCCTATCCAAACCATCCACCACCAAACCCTGTTTGTCAAGCCAATCACAATTGTCAACTTTAGATGATTGACCCATTTGTTCCACTGTTTCCCTTATTCACTAGATTGGAAGCTCCATTTCCAACATGCAAAGGGGGCACGTTTGCCTTGTTTCTGCTGGACTCCCCACCACCACCCTGATGGCACATAGAGTGTTACCTGTATCCAGCGCTGTGCAGTGCCCAGCCATACTGGAGCCTGAGACAAATGGAGAAATCAGTATCAATCCAGTCTTGAATGAAATTTTGAATATTTTGTACATCAAGGATTTTGTATTGATTTTTATTTTCTAAATGTTGTATTAAAATATCATTTACCTTGTTTACCGAGGTGCTTGGTGCCCCTTCTGTTTCTTGCCAGAGGCAAGTGCCTCACTTGCCTGACCTAGTCGAGGTCCTGTCTGTATCACTGGGAATGAAGAACAAAGGAAGCAGTTACCCACACAGTAGGAACAGAGTGATTCTGCTCACTGTGAAAGGCAGCAGAATGACAGAGCATCCTCTTCAATAGAATCGGGTGGCAATGGACTTGAGGGAAACTGAGGCAAGCATTGGGTCTTGGAAACCCAAGGACAGCACTTCAATCCCTTAAATTTTCTGTTCCTCATGAGAACAAGCTTTGGTTTGATTTTGTTCTGAGAGCTGCACTTCCCCTCTCCCCACCCTGGTCTCAGAGCCAATCCAGGGCCCAGAGTAAGCATCACTCTATTTCTGCCCCAGCCTCAGCTCCTGAGAGCCACAGAGGTACCATGGTTCCGGGTGTTGTGAGATCTTTGTTCCCTGTGTCTGAGGTGCTGACACACCCAGGGTGGGGCCAGGGCTTCTGAAACTCACATATCACTGAACAGCAGGGATTCCACCAGAAATGTCTAAGGACTGTTCTGCTTCCTGGTCAGAGGAAAAGCCTGACACCCCAGCCTAGGGCTCTAGCTCCTCCTCTAGTAACCACATACTACCATTTTCTCCACAGAACTTCTCACATTCACCCAGCTTCCCTTTCCTGCCCTTCCTGCTCCACCTTCTTTTCTACCTCACTCTCCTCCTGTCCCTCCCCTGCAGTCAGAATGAAACATGGCACTTAAGGGACAGGTTTATTCTTCCTATTCCCCACAAGAGTCATTTCAGAGTCAAACATCTCTCTATAACCCTGTTTCTGGGTAACAAATTACCTGGACAGACAAGAGAAAGGAATCCTCTCTTCCGGGTGCTGAGTGGGGCTTCTATGCCAATGGTGCTGGGCCATGGGGAAGAGGATGCTTCTCTGCTGAGTCATGGTTGGGAACCAGCTCTGCAGTTGCCCAGTCACTTAATCTCAGAGATGTCCATGTAGCAGCCTGGGAAACTGGCTCTAGCCCAAGGTACGCACTGAAGTAGCTCAGTCTGGGTGCACACTGCCTGAGGTGCAGCAGCTCTTTTAGGAGTGTAGGACATGCTTGGTCTCCTTTCCCAGAAGCACCAGTTTCTTGAGCACTCAAGAGCTAAGCCTGCAGCTGCTCTGGTGGGGTCTGATTCTGAGCCACTCTGGTAAACAGGCCCTCTTTTTAGAGCAAGTTATGTCTCCCACCTGGAGGGAGCTGGGCATTTAAGCAACTTTGTCCTTGAAGCCCACACAGTGTAGGAGCTAAAGGGAGAGACATCATGTTGCCCACAACATGGAGTCAGAGACTTTCTTTACCCTTCAAAATGCAGCTTCTTTTTTTCTCCTCTTCTTCTTTTTTTTTTTTTTTTTTTTTGAGATGGAGCCTTGCTCTGACTCCCAGGCTGGAGTGCAGTGGCCTGATCTCAGTTTACTGCAATCTCTACCTCCTGGGTTCAAGGGATTCTCCTACATCAGCCTCCCAAGAAGCTGAGATTATAGGTGTGTGCCACCACACCTGGCTAATTTTTGCACTTTTAGTAGAGACAGAGTTTCACCATGTTGGCCAGGCTGGTCTCAAACTCCTGACCTCAGGTGATCCACCCACCTCAGCCTTCCAAAATGCTGGGATTACACACATGAGCCACTGTGCCTGGCCTCAAAATGCAGCTTTAATGCTTCACAAATGAGAATGATGTCACCTACCCTGAATGAGTTGTCGTAAGGGTTAAATGTGGGGTGTATGAAAACATGCCTAAATTGCACTTGACAGGAGCTCTGTGAAAGCAACACACCGCATTTGCATATGCACACCACACACACACACACACACACACACACACACACACACACACACACACATACCTCCAAGCAAGTTAGTGGGAATAGTCATACCATAGGAGCCTAGGTCATTCAGAACCTTCCACCCAAAGCTCAACCCAATTTCTAGGATGCCCAGGGACTTCCTTCTTGTCCCTTCTACTGGCTGCACCCATGGAGATGGTAACTGTGACCACGGCTGGCGGGAAGAGTGTGTAGGACCACTCATGCCTCTCCGTCTTATTTCTGAGCTGGGCCGTTTTGGTGGCTATATTTCAGAGCTGGGCTTCTATACCTCTTGGAATAGGAACCGCCCTGCCTTTGCTGGGCCTCCTACCATGTTTGAAGCAAATGCATTTGGTGGCCAAAACAGGATGAGGAAAGAAATATTTCATTTCTCCCTTTTTTCTCCAGCCTCTATCAATAGACAACTGATTTTATTTTTCTTAAATGCCATGCTCATATAGATTCCACTGCCTGATTGGCCAAAGGAGACAAAGATGATAGAAAGACTCTGAGACCCTGGGCTGCCCAGATTTCAGGAGGAAGCTGAGTTTACCTGGAAAGGGACCAAGGCATGAGACTCTAAAAGACACAAGTAGAAAGGAGCTTCTGAAACCATTCCAGGGGAGAGAAGGCAGAGTCATAGGTTAGAAAGCATGTGAGAAGTAAGCCTATCTGCCATCTCATCCGATACAGAAAACCATTTGTCATTCACACATTCATTCAACAAGCAACTGTTGCTTATCTAACCTCTGCCTATGCAGTTTTGGTGACAGGAGGCTCATTCTTTCTTCAAACACAAAAAAGAGAAATTTTTGGCTTATTAGGCATTCAGAGCTTTCCCCAATGGTATAAGCTCCATGAAGTCAAGATTCATGTGGTATTTTGCTACCTCCTTCATTTCTTGTGCCTAGCACATAGTTGTCACTTAATATTATTTGTTGAATGAATGAATGGACATATGGATGAGTGAATGAAATACATGAACAGCAGAAAAGAACAAATACCTCCAGGGCTCTAAGGACATGACTGGGGGTTGGGAGGTAAGTAGCAGGAAAAACATCTAAAGTCTCAATGGTTTTCTTAAAAATTCATGGAAAATTTGTGCTTTGCATCAAAATATATCCTTCTTCATTTTACTATAAAAATGATGCTTTGGTGTATCTGCTGGAGGGCAGAGTTTATGTGTGCCTTGTGGCCTTGCCCCCAAGCACAGTGCCTCGTGCCCCTGGCATTGCGCTCAGGCTGGTTGGGGGGAGCCTAGCACTGGGCTCTTTCTTGATCCCAGCCCTGCATCCTGTTGCCTGGATTCTGCATCTACCTTCTGCCTCATTGCCATTCCATTGATCTCCTCCCTGCCTGGCTCTCATCTAGCCCATCCCAGGCCTAGGTTCTGCTCTCAGGCTTCACATCCCAGGTGGCAGCAGGAAATCGTACTTGTCTTGCCCTTTTTTTTTTCCATAAAACCCTAGGTGAGGCCATGAATAATTGGTCCTTTCTGGAGAGGGATTGATAATCTGTCTTTCCTGGAGCTATTACCAGGGTGGCCTGCCAAGTGGACAAGTGTCAAGAGGAGAAAATGGGGCAGTGGCCAGGGGTGGGGAGTGAGCTGAAGTTAATGGAGTCAAGAGCTGCAGAGAGGTCCCCTCTGGGCAGCCAGACTGTGAATCATGGCAATCTTGGAAGAAAATCACAATGCCTAGCCTTCCTGCCCTGCCTCTGTGGCTGCTCCATATGGCTGCTTCCACTGGGTCTGTACCTGGACTCTTTGGCTTTCACTGCTGGAGAGGCCTTGCCTGCCCCATGGGTATGGTGGACACACTGGCACCACCTGTGTGGAGCAATGTGAAGGGCATCGAAAGTCTTCATCAATAGCACCAAGCCTGTGTCCATCACCAGCCATGGTGGAACCTGTTATGAACCCAGCACAGTACTTGGCTCTGAGGGGCATCTGGGGAGGCAGAATACAGACCCTGGGCACATCAGCTCACTACTGGAAATGTCCATCTCCCTGGCTCTGAGCAAAACCTGGACTGGCCCCCCTCAGAATCACTCCTGTAGTCTAAGGCCCCCCATTAGAATGGAAAGGTTCTCCCAGAGGTTAAATAGTCAATCCTCATGAGTGCATAGCACCCATAGTTTGTGGTGCATTTTTATGTTCATTATCCCATTTAATCCTTAAAATTATTTTATGAGTTTATTGCAGAAATAGAAACTTAAGTAAGAGATCCCTCTAAGGCCATGTATCTAAAAAGTGGTGAGGCTGCAATTGGAACTCAAAATTTTCTAAGAGCGTTATCTTTCTTCTTTCTCATTCCCCTACTCCATGCATATGGGGAAAAAGGTAAGCTTTGATGTGGTGAAAGGTCAGGGGTTTTGGGAATGGGCTGAGAAGAGAACCAAGCTGGGAAGGATGTCACCATGGGTGGCTCTGAGCAATCACATGACAGTCTGAGGACTTGGGGGTCTCCAAACTGCTGAAAAAGGAGAGAGCTGTCAACCAGGCCTGGGATATGTTTGTTCATATTCCTCCCTTGGACAGAGCCCGCTAGAGATAAATTCCCAGAGGTGCATAAAGACCTGGGCACTTGGGTAGGAATGATACAGAGTTGAATTAAGTGGTATTTGCCTTGTTTCTTCAAATCTCCCAGAGCAGTGACATCCAGTCACTGTGCATAGTACTGGATGTTGTTGGAAGCCTATGATCTAGGAATTCACCATGCCTCTTCTATGGCATTTTTCCCCTCCACTGAGGAGTGAGGGGGTCAAGCACCTTCCTTTGCTCCACAGCTCTTCACCGTGCTTGGGAAAGTAGGTGACCCCAGCCCCTTCAATCTTACCTCTGACAGGATAGCTGACTGACTGAGTGTCTCTTTTGCCTCAGAAAAGAACAGGTGACTCAGATTAAACAGTGCTGGTCTTGTTCAGGCACACTCCTTTTTCTGTGTCCTAGGTAGAATTCATATTTCCCCTCTTAAGCCCTTTTTATCTTTGCTCTTTTGGTGTGGTTTTCCTGGGCTGCCCATCACAAAATTGCCACCTTCTTAATAATAAGAAAGATGCCCCATAGTGACCTGCCCATTGTGTGTGTATGTATGTGTGTGTGTGTATGTATGTGTGTGTGTGTGTGTGAGTGTGCAAGAGAGAGAGACCATGCTGCTCCTATTCCTCAGGCTGAGATATGAGAGCTTCCTATGAGACCCTTGAAATCCCCAAGGTGCTTTCCTACAAGGTTCTTCAGATTGTCAATGCAGAAAGATACCTGCACACACACTCACACCCTGGAATCTGCACAATGAATGGCTGCATGGCTGTCCCAGCAGGACCAGGATTGATCGTGGTGTTGATTCCAAACACCCCACAGCACTTCCTTTTCTCCAACCTATCTCTCATGGAGAAGACCTGAAGCCTGTTTCCTTGACAACCAGTCTCCCTCTTTCCCCATATTTTTAATGCCGTGGTGATAAGGTGTATTTAAACCCAGCAGCCATGTTCCCATGGTGATAGAAGACCCCCAGTAAGTTGCCATGGGAACAAGAGATGTCTTTGAAAGAGGATAAAAGTAAGTCGGCTTTGCCAGCGATGACAGCAAAGTTAGAACCAGAGGCTGGAGAATATGACTTAAGAAGGTATCAGGTCATGGTTAATAGCCCAGTCTATTCTACTTGTGACCAGTCTCAGGTCATGGGGGACAGGGAGGTGTGACACCAAGCTTCCTGCTCTGTTCACAAGAAGTCTGAGCAAAGCAATGTGACTGCTGGAATTTAAAGACAAGTTCGCTTCAGTTGCTCTTATTTGGTATTTGATCCTTTGTCTCTCTTCTTCTGAAAGGTTTTTAAAGATAGAGGAACTGGGTGGGGCAGCTGAACTGGAAGACCAGGATGATGAAGGAATTTGTTCTCTTTAGCTGTTTCATAACAGGAAAGAAGTCACTTCTGAGTTCTGAAATCTGATGCCCTTACAAGTAAGAAGCATTATTTCTATTTCGCTTTTCCCTCAACATTTTATTATTAGTATTTTCAAACATGCAGCAAAGTGAGAAAGACTGGCAGTTAACATCATATACCCACCATTTAGTTTCTACTGTCAACATGTTACAACATTTGCTCTGTCATCTATCTACCCATCTATCCATCAGTCTTTTTCCCTTAACTTAGTACCAGTTAGTGGATAAACTAGTACTCAAACCAGATTAGTTTCTTGTCAAGGCATCTTTCCTTTCCATTATACCACACTTAGGGTGACCAACCATTCCAGTTTGCCTAGGACTAACAGGAGTCCCAGGACATGGAATTTTTGGTTTTAACACTGGTACAGCCCAAGGACTTGTTTACCACAGTCTCTGCACAGTATGCTTTGGGAAATTCAGGGTTTGATTAAGGAGTAAGGGCCCCAAGCCAGCAAGCACACAACTACCTATGTAAACAACCATAAGTAGAGAGAGAGAGACAAAGCCAAGTGTTGGAAAGGATATAGAGCTAGTGGAACACTCATAGACCATTGGTAGGAGTGTCAACTGTTGCAGTCACTTTGGAACATCATTTGGAAGGATCTACCAAAGCTAGACACACACACAGCCTATGATTCAGTGATGCCACTCTAGGTGTGCCCAAGAGAAATGAGAATATGTGTTCATGAAAACAACAACTAAACATGTAAAAGAATGTTCAAAGCAACTTTATTCTTATTAGCCCAGACTAGAAAAAACCTAAAAATTCATCAACAGAATAAATAAATTCTGTATGTGCAGGTAATGGAGTACTACACAACATCAAAGATAAAAAATTGACTGACACATGCAACAGCATGGATGAAACTTAAAGACATTACGTTGAATGAAAAAAGCCAGACATAAGAGTATATACTATATGATTCCATTCATATGAAACTCCAGGAAAAAAAAATCTCACTACCATGATAGAAGTGAGTGATGGGCTTGCACCTGGGACTGAGAAAGGGACAAGACGGAGCCCTCCCAGGAGGCTGATTGTGTTATTCAAATTGACCTGGGTTGAACTTGATCTGGGTTGAACTTGACCTCTGCAGCTCTCCACTGTGCTTGGGAAGGTCCATCAACCCTCACTCTGACAGTGTAGCTGACTGACTGAGTGTCCCATTTGCCTCAGAAAGCAGCAGATGACTCAGAATAAATGGTACCAGTCTTGTTCAGGTACACTCCTTTTTGTGTGTCCTAGGTAGGACTTTCTGCATCCTCAGTAGGGGATTATCAGGCATCTTCCCATAGAAGCACTCATTGAGGCTGCACATGTGAGATTACTGTACACCTTACTATGTGCAGGTTATATCTGAATTTTAAAACTTTTCAAAAAGACAGACATTAGAACTCCAAAAACTAAAACAAAAATAAAAAGGATATAGACAGAGTAGCAAACTAAAGCTGACAGAGGAAGACAAAACTACAGTGTGCTTGCCAGTAAGCCCAGAAGGGGCTGAAAAACACTAACGCATGCTACCTAATTACTCTATTACTCCAGAAACATAATCCATGGAGTCTGTCAGGACCAGAGATTTCATATGTCACCACAAAGAGCCGGAGCAAGTTGCTTGCCATGGAAAGATACTTTAAGCGTAGAAAAGTCATTTTCTGTCCTTTAAACAGGAAGGAACAAAAATTATCTCTCCTGTCTGAACTGAGGGGTTATTTGAGAAAAAGACTCAGGAATTATCCATGAGGAGGCTTCTATGAAATTAAAATCTGGAAATAGTCTGGGCACAGTGGCTCACACTTACAATCCCGGTGCTTTGGGAGGCCAAGGTGGGAGGATCATTTAAGGCCAGGAGTACAAGACCAGCCTGGAAAACATAGCAAGACCCCTGTCCCTATTAAAAAAAAATTTAATTATCCAGGTGTGGTAGCATGTACCTGTAGTCCCAGCTACTTGGGAGACTGAAATGGAAGGACTGCTTGAGCCCAGGAGTTCGAAGCTACAGCGAACTATGATTATACCACTGCACTCCAGCTTGGACAACAGAGAGAACTTTTGTCTTTTTTAAAAAGAAAAAGAAATCTGGACACAAAGAAAAGATTGTTTCTGTGTTTCCCACCTCTGAGGAAGGAATCTAGTCTGGGAAATTTCCACTCCCTGCAATAGGAGTAGTATCTGCTGGGGACAGGTGCATGAGCGGTCTGAGTCACCTCCAACTCTGCACATGTCTGGAACCAGCACTGTGGGGGTGGGAGGGTAGGAACCACATCTGTGTCTTCCGGGTACACCTGCCAAGCTTTCAACCAGTTTCCAGGTGCTCTCAAAGTCAGGGCCAGCCATTTGGAAGCCTGGGCCATTGCACAGACCTTCCCTCCCCAGGTATTCTACTCCTCAGCAATGAGAGGATATATCAAGTCATCCTGCTTTGGGGAGGTCCCAGGTCCCTCAGCAACCATGCCCTACAAATAAAGCCTCTCCTCTCCCACAAAGAGCCAGGGAAGACAGGGCAGGACTTCTCACCCTCCTGGCTCCTCCATCCCAGATACCTTGGCTGCATCATTTCATTCTTCATTTTGTCTGGATTAATTTTGCATTGCTGCATGATTCACGCTTCCTGTCTGGCTTCCAAAGCACATAACTAGAGGATCCCTCCGGAGAGGAATGCCGATTAATACCTTTAACATGCCTGCTTCTGATGGGGAGAGCAGGAAAAATACATATTTTCATATTATATCTATATTCATCCATATATTTTTAACATGTCATTGTGCCACTTTGTACAGAATTGTCATTTTAAGTGGTGACTTGGCCTCTCTCCAGGGCTTGATGCATCAGGGTCAGGTGGCCTCTGAGACAGCTGTAATTTTTATGCTGAACTCCCATAACAGGAGGAGTTAGCCTGGGGAGATTTCACCACATTGCAGAGTGCTGGAGTGAGTGGCTCTCCACAGAAAGGGCAGAGCTTTTAAAGAGAAGAAAAGTCTTGTCTTTTTTTCTCTGTCTGTTTTCTCAGAGAAGAAAGAATTGCCTAGACTGAGGGATTGATTATTGCAAGTGAGACTCAAAAAACTTTTATATAACACCCCCAACCAAAAGTCCCCTGGACACTGTTAATAGGAGTCAAAAGACCAATGGAAATGTAGCCCCAGAGCATATGTGCACCTAGAGGTCATTTGAGATTGAGGCAAAGGGTTTTTATGGGCCCCTGTGGCCTGGAGGTGTGGTAACCCATACCCAGGTATCTACCAGCCAGGCCTTCCACCCATAGGAAGAAAGGCTCCAGGAAGTCAAAGTAAGAGAGGGAGAGTCCTCCAAGGTCAGGAACTTCTCTTTGGGGCCAAATAAACCCTACCCAGAAGTGATGAAGAAAGACAGGTAATAGATTGCTCAGACTGCAGAACACTTGGCCTTCAAACCAGGGGCTAAAGAAATCAAAATTGGACTTGAAATTCTTCTGTAAACAGGCATTTGCAGAACCACTCTCCTCTTCTCTGTATGAACATTGGCACCAGGATCCAGTTCCAGCTTTTCCAGGCTCCCATCTCCCTCCCTCCTCCCTCCTTGCAGGCGCTGCCCCCCCTCCTCCCTCCCACCACCCCCTCCCCCCACCCCCCACTCCCCCACTCCCCCCACCTTATGCTGCTGGACAACTGTTCCTTGCCCTGAGAGCCTCTCCTATGGCAGAGCTTCCCTTCTTCCAAGTGCCTATTTAGAACCAGAAAAAGAAAGGGAGCAACAACAACAACAAAATCTTATTAAATATGTGTATTTCTGTTATTCCTTTTGGTGGGATAATCCCTAACAAACCACAGCTGCAGAAGACCAACTGAGCAAATGACGGGAGGATATAAATATCCAGAATTACTGTATCTCAAATTCCATTTTCCTGCAGCAGCCCCAAAGAGCCAGATTCAATTTTTAAAAGAGACTTCAGAGAGGAAGCCTAGGTTCCTGGCAAGGCTTTAGATACTCAATAAATGAAATAAGGCCCCTGTCGATGGAGATGAATGCATATGTGTGCATCAGTGCACATTCGTGTCCGTGTGTGTCCACGTGCATCATGTGTATGTCTTGGCAGGCAGCAAGAAGGTGGCTGCAGAGCCTGTGAAGGTGAGATCAACCACCAAAAATTCTGATTCCACACTCCTGATATAGGACACTTGTTTACATGAGAAGGTGGGAAGGGAAATTAAACAATGATTTTCAAATCCCTTAAGAGCTATTATGCAGCAAATATCATCCAGCTGTTCTCCACCCCCTACCCCAGTTTCCCATCTGCTGCCTATTTTAAGTGGTGCTTATGGGACAAGACCACTTACCACCTTTTGGTTGGCAAACTCCCGGGTATTTTGGCATGTGAGTTCTGTACAGACTGTCCCCTTGGAGATGGAGTTGGCAAGACATGGCCATTCCAAGTGGACTGGAATCTGAGTCTATACCATCTGGGTGGTAGGCTCTGCTCAGCGGGTACACAGGCCTAAGCCAATATGAGCAGTGCATTGATGCTCTCAGGGCACAGTGCCATGCTGCTGGTGCCAGATACCAGAATCACTCCCTGGATCCCCCGGGAGCAGTTAAGAAAAAATCAAGACTGGCAATTTGGAAGACCTCCCACTAGGCATCTGGCCTCTAGACATAGAAACCAAATAAAATCTTGGGCTGGAAGAATATGGTGCACACATATGCATTTCATTCATCCGTGCAACAGTTATTTACAGACCCCTGTTGGGGACAGACTTTCTATCCCAACTTTCTAGCTTGGGCTTTATTGTTGCCTATGTTAGTTTTCCCTGCAGTCCACCCTAACACAGGGTAGCTTAGCCTTAAAGGAAATTTGTAATTTCCTCTTCTGCTGGATAGAAAAGATTTCCACCCCTGTTGCCCTTTCTCAGCTCCTGTGATAGACCTCCCTACTCTCAGGTTTGCCTTCAGTTTTATTGGGCCACCTGGTTTTCCAGTGAAGGCCCTGCCTCCAGGGAGCCAGATACTGAGAGACTTAGAGCAGGTGAATGTGGCTTAGGAAGTAGATGGGACTGGAGACATGGCTCCCCTCTTCCCTGGTTCCAGTGTTACATCCGGCCAGGTAACACACACATGGAAGGAAACTATTCTAAATTCTGGTTCCAGAGCTGGAGGTTTGCATGATCTGGAGACTTGGGGACCAAGAAAGATGCTGTGTGTTCATTACCCCAGTGACCTGTCTCTCTGTAACTTTCATTCTACTGCTTTGGAGGAAGATATTTGTTAGTCATGAGGTGGCCATATCATGCCAAATCTCACAGGGAATGAAGATCCAGTCCCTGGTTCCATGTTACAACACTTTTTCACCATCCCTACTCTGAACTTGGACCACACATCCCAGAAATAGAAGAGGCTCAGTTCATCCCCTACTTCCATTGTTGCTCTCTCCTCTTTTGATGGCAGATGTGTGTTAACCTGATGTCTTCACTGATGAGTTCCTTGAGGGCTTCTTTGCTTATTCCCAAGTTCTAGCACAGTGCTTTTCATGTAAGGAGAACTCAATGCATAGTTGTCAAACAGATGAATGGATGAATGGATCACAAAATGAGTGATACTCCTACAGTGCTTTTGTTTAAAAGAAACTGACCAGCTTTGCAAGAAAAGCTACCGTTCTATTCTTCTGGGGTGAATGAGAGTAACTCTTACTTCATATTCAAATCCCTTTTTAAGTAAGAAAAGAAGGTAGATACATTTGAGCCTTGTTTGCAAAGCTACTTTAAACCATTCCTCTGTAAACCAGTCCAAATAGAGTGCTTCTATCTAGGGAACAGAAAGGCCAATTAGACATAAGTGGGCTCACCTCTTCCATGCCACTATGAGGAAAAGTAACAGGTAGCTCAGTGTTACTCAAGTCACTGCCTCTGCACCTGATCACATACCCTACACATTGTCCATGAATACAACTCAACCCATCCCAAATGCATCTGACAAAGCACCAGATGACATTTCTGAATTCCTCTATTTTCATTCTTGTTTGGTTCCCCTACCTTGGCTGTCAGTGACCATGCAGCCCCTGAAGACCTCTACTGCATGCGTAGCATTATATCCCCGGTCTCAAGCAGACAGCCCTAGGCTGAAAGATTGTCAGAACCATGCCATCTGCTCCTGTCACCTCACTGACTCTCCATTTTTCTTATTTCCACTCATATTTCTCAGCTCCATCTCTGGTGATGATGATGATACTAATAAAAATCTACTGAGTGCTTACTCAGTGCCAACCACTGTCTTAGGAGCTTCACACGCCTTATTAAACATCACTCTCACAGCAACTTCAGGAGATGGGTGCCATTATAATTCCCATTTCACAGATGAAGACAAGGAGGTAGAGAAAGGTTATGTAACTCATTCAAATCACACCACGAGTGAATGTAAGAATCAGCTTTCAAACTCAGTTCCTCCTAACCCTAAAGGTCACTCTCAATCACAACACTGTTCTCCAACAATTTGCTCCGGTCTTGAAGTATCTCATTCTACTTCTGGGAATTCCACTGTGGTATATCACCTAAGAACTGTTCCTTGCTTTGAGTCTCTCTCCATTGCTGCTTCTTTAGTACAAGTCCTCTCTCAATTCCCACACTCCCCTCAATAGCTCTGGGTTCAGCTCAGCACTTCTCTGCATTGCTAAGCACATGACGAATTACAGTGTAAAGAAAATAGAAGGCACCCCTAAACACTTGCTCAGGTAATTGTTGGTTGCTGATCTTCTACTCGAGGCAGGTAGCCTTCTGGGCCTGATTCCAGGGCCACTACTTTCTATCTCAAAGCGTGCTCTTGCCATTCTTCTGATTCTCTGTCTTTTGCCTAATGGGCTTTCACCTGCCCAAGGAAGGCCCTGCCCCAGTCTGTTCCATGCAAGCACCGCATTCTTCACCCACTCCCATCTCTGCCTAAACTGTGTAAATCCACAGGAGAGGATCTGAGAGAATTATCCGTGTAGTCTCCCTTTGCAGGTCTCTCTATGGTCAGCCCACGTTTGTATGGTTTAATTCACTGCTATAAGGAAAACTAAAGATCTTGCGAATCACTTTCTTTTGTCAGGGTGAACGGGCCCAGGTTAGGCAGAGGGTGCCTCTCCAGCCCCATGCCCTCCTCAGGACATAGAAGGCCTTTAGGACCCAAAGTGGGAAGCAGTCCCCGCTCATAGAGTGCAGAGCTGTGCACCCCCAGCATCTCTGACAGGCACTTCCACCTGGAGGCAGCCTCATCCTGTACTGTTTTCTACTAATATGCTCATATTTCATCTGCTTTAGCATTTTGCTTTCCCAAGCCTCTTAATCCCTCATAATTGAATATATTTTATGCTGATGAGCAGTCGTGTTAATCATGCCTCTGGGCCATGCCTAGGGGGACATTTTATTTCATTCTGTCTTGGGCCTTATGCCAACTTGCACTTTTCCCATCTCGAGGGAGGCTCTTTCTCTGGAGGGTGGAATGTGAGTTGGAGGTGAGAAAGGACTTCCTATCAGCCTTTGGAGACCCTGGAACTAAGTGCTAAGGGGAATTACCTTAAAGAGAGATTTTTAAGAACAGAGACACTCTTTCCCCTTTCTTGTCATCCAACCAGATAAACACTTCATCCTGAAGCCCTGGAAATCAACCACATGATGCATGGATTCTGCTCCAAGGCTGAGAATGCAGACTGGCCCATCCCAGCCCATCCCAGCCAGGTTCTGTATGTTCTCAAGAGGGGATGGAAGAAGAGGGGTAAAGAAAGATTGGACTTCAGAAGAAGCACACACTAAGTCATGTGGAAGCTCCCCGAAGATTAAGAGCAGAGACTCAATCTGCCTGTAAAGCTTCCATTGATCCAGCCTCTCCAAAGGCTTTGCTGGTGGCCACACCGCTCTGCCACAAGCATTGTTTCTGTCAACTTCAAAGCTGGGATTTTGTTAAATTAAAAATGCATAAAGCCACAACCTTGTTTTCTTTCCATTTTAGTGCTTACAGAACTAGAAAGGATTGATATGCCAGTAAGAGCAGACAAGAGGGAGAAGAATTTATGACCCCAGAAGTGCTGAGGCAAAGCAGTAGAAAGAAGCATTTAAGTCTTTCTATTAAAGTAACTTGTATGAAAAAGTAATAGAAGCTGGGGTGGCAGAGGCCTTACTTATTTCATCAGTGATGCCAACAGTCAGCGATTTGTCATTGCTTGGAGTACAGGAAACAACCGTCTACCCCATAAATGAGCCAACGCTCAGTGCAGTCTGTCAATGAAAAGCTGATCATAATCTGGAAATGCTGGGATAGACGATTTAAGGACTCAGATGGAGGAGAGAGGGAGGGACAGCGGCATCACCCTCCAGGGCTGGCAGAGAAGGGAGAACTTGAATTTCATTGCCCTTAAGGTGCCAAAACTTGAAATTACCCAATGCCAAAAAGATGAGAATTCAGAAGCTGATCTTAGAAAGCTGGAGTTTGTTTCTTTCCTAGTAATAGCCCCTGAAAGTCTGGGCCAGTGACAGCAGGCTAAGCTCCCTATGTTTTCACATCCTTCTTTACCAAGGATATGGAGGACCTGATGGGGAACACTTGGAGCTTCCCTCCTATCTGCAAAACACACCTTTCCTGAGCTCCTCCCCTCCTCACCCAGAGAGAATGAAACCCAAATAGACATAGGTTTTCTTAGATTCCATGTAAACAACTAAAAAAGTAACAACAACAAAACCTCCTTGATTTGATAACTGTTTCTCTAGCATCACCTCATTTCTCCCTTTTTACACAGATGTGTTCCTCAATGCTTTGGATACAACTACTGTCCTTGTGTCTGCTCCATCCACCCACTGCCTGAATCTCTACTGCCAAGTTCCATTCTGCTACAGCAGTTCCTGCTCAGGCCAGCCTAGGCTTCCAGGCACGAAGTCCCAAGGTCCCTCGGGACACTTTAGTGCTGTCAGCACTACCTGTGCTTCTTGATTTTTTTTTCCTCCTCCACTGACCTTAGAAAAAAGGTCCCAGTTCTCCTTCATCATCTTTGGCCATTTCTCCTCTTCCTGCTCCTCACCCCTAAATGTGGGAGTTTCTCACAGTTTAGACCTCAGCGCTTAGTCCTTTCATTTCTATCTGCACTCTCTAATTAAAAAATTTCATCGTCATTCACAGTTTCAATAATTACTTCCACAGCAAACCACGTTGTGAACTAGATGATTGTCCTTGTTAACATTTTATTTTTTTTCCCATGTGCTATTTCCCCAACTCCAGGCAGCTTGTAATGCTGCCTAATAGCCTTCCCAGTTTAACCTCTTCCTAAGTTCTTCTCCTATGTCTCCTGGTCTCCTGCCCACTCAATCCACACCCCACGACCAACCATCACCCCCACTTAGAGGCCTGCACAAACATGCACATATTCCTAACTCATGCCAAAGCATGCACATTCTGGAGTACTAGGGCTCGACTCTCAGCCTTCCAAGATAAGGAAACGGGAACAGGAGTAAAACACACGTGACTGAAGGTTGAAATAGAAAATAAACAAATGGAATCATTTCTTTATAATCCATCCAATACCCTAACCTCTCAGTTTCTTAACCTCTTTCTCTCTGACAATAATGTACCCCCGCCTGCCTCAGCCCTCATTCACATAGCCACAGGAAGATATTAGCATCAACAAAAACTGTATGAGTTTTGAAATCTCAGCTCCAAGCATCACACTGGCTGGCCATAATCTCCTACCTTTCACATGCTAGGACTCTCATTCCAGAAACTGTATAACCTCATTTAGACCTCTAATCCATTGACTCCTAACATAGTATTTTACTCTGTATTATGCTTCTCATATCCTCACCAAGGCAGTGGCAATTAGGATTAAGAGAGAGGATATTTAAGAATTTGAATTTTTTTTATTATACTTTAAGTTCTGGGGTACATGGGCAGATCTTTGAGGATTGTTACATAGGTATACACATGCCAAGGTGATTTGCTGCCTCCATCCCCCATCATCTACATTAGGTATTTCTCCTAATGTTATCCCTCCCCAATCTCCCCACCCCCTGCTATCCATCCCCTAGTCCCCCACCCCCCAGCAGACCCCAGTGTGTGATGTTCCCCTCCCTGTGTCCCTGTGTTCTCATTGTCCACCCCATATCCACAGAATTTGAATTTTTTAAGGGTTGATGACTGATGTATGGAGTGAAGGAGAAGCTGACCCTTGGCATCTGGCTGGGTTTACAGAGCTCAAAATGTGCAATAGGAAACGCATGTTAAGGAGCAAGGAAGGAAATTATGAGTTTTGGTTTGGACAAGTTGAGTCTGAGGTATCCGATAGACTTCCAATAGGCAGTGGTTGTACATAACAGTGAACACAGAGATTAGGGAGTCATGAACGTACAGGCCTTCATTAGAAGGTCATCAAGGTATAGGCCTTCCTTCAGTTATATGACTGCAGCTTCCTAATTCATCTCTCTGCTTCCAGGCAAGCCCCTCCCAACTCAACCAACGTTCTAAAACACAAAGTGCATCACGTCACTGACCCACTTAAGACCCTGACCACTTCTTATTGCTTTTCGTTTAAAGTTCAAGATATATCAGGACATTTAAGGTCTAGTCTCTGGTACAGAGCCATGCCTAACCTTCTAACCACTCCCATCTGCTTCCAGTTTATTAAATATGAAATCGCCTTTTCTGCATTTTCTGCCTAGCAAACCTTTATTCATTCTTTAAAATTCAACTCAAATGCCACCTCATTAGCAAAGACTTCTGCTCTCCAAGGCAGAGTCATTGTTTCCACCTCTGTGCTCCCTTTGTTAGTTGTATTTACATCATATAGCACTTACCACATTGGTTGTATAATGCATGCAAACTCATTCCCTGAGACAGTGGACTCTTTGTGGCAAAACTTTTGCTTTATAACTCACTGTTTCTCCCAAAGTTCAACAGTCTAGCACACTGCAGGTCCACCATTACTGCTGTTGACTGAGTGAGTCAGCCTTAGCCAGTGTTTTGGCCTTGACTCATCATGGCTTTCCTTATGGTTTCTTTGACAGATAGACAACAATCAAATGAAAAAAAAATGGTAATAAAATAATCTCTGAGGATTCTGGGGGAGAAGGGAGGAGAAAATTCTATGTTCTTATTTCTTCTTCTTTCCTACCTTCCCATACGCAAGCAAAACTTCAGCTTAGATCAGACCCCTAAAAGCTTCTACTATTCCTCTACCCCTAAGAGCTTGCACCATCAGAGATAAGAATACAAAGGCAATTTCCTACAGGACTTGAAAATTCAACAGGACCAGAGATATTTCCTTGGGCTTCTATTACAATTCCAAGCAACTCAGGAGAACAATTTCTATTCTCTGTAGCATGTCAGGATACTAACTAAACAAATGTATAGAAACCCTTGAGACTTCTGACTTTGGGGATTTCTCCCCATAGTGCAATTTATCTGCATTTTGAAAGGGCATTTTATTGTTATGAGACAGAGAGGGAACAGAGTGGTAATCTTGAGTCTGCTACTGTACAATGCTGGGCAAATTGTTTGCTATCACTAGAACTAGGTTTCTCATTTGTGAATAGAGGGGTTTGAACTAAGTAATCTCTAACATGTATTTCAAATTTCAAAGCTTATGAGGGATCTAACTTCCAGTAGGATAACAATAGCCAATTGAATCCAAATCAATTCATATATCCTCCCAAAAATCGGCCTAAAAATTAACACAAGACTTAATAAAACCAGTCATAACCCAAGACTATAAGCCAAGAATACTCTGAAATGCACAAGTTAGGAAGTAAACCAAACCAGCAGAGCCACTGGGAAAAAGTACCAGAAAGGAGAAGGAAGGGAGGATCTGTGAGGGGGGTGGGGGGGGTGGAGTGAATTAGAAAAAAAACACCACCCAGAGTTGGGAAGAAGATGAGACTATGCAGGGCCTTGGTGGATCAGAGCACTGGCTACTAAAGAATCTACTGGAACAGCCTTGGAGGCTCAGAGAGCCAAAGATGGTGACCTTAAGAAGGGGCTGCTTCTGAGGGAGAAGAAGATGACTTCAAAGAAGCATCGGAGAGAGATCCAAGATGGCCAATTAACAACAGCTCAGGATTGTAGCTCCCAGTGAAAGCGCAGAGAGCGAGTGGACACCGCACTTTCAGACGAATGTTTGTTGCCCACAGACTGGGAGATTCCCAGCGGAGGAGCCACACGGGTCGCCAGAGTGACTTTTTTGGCCGGCGCGGCTGTTTTGCCGGCGCCCGGCACGGCGCTTCTCAGCGCGAAGTATACGGGACGGGGTGCCCTTTGAGTCTGGCTCGGCTGGTCCCAACCCCACAAGGAGAACAGCAATTGGAAGTGCTGAGGACTGAGAGTTTCACAGTGAGCACAGCTGAACCAGGAAGGTCCAGCTGTGCGGGGAAGGGGCGTCCGCCAAAGGAAAACTAAGAAACAGAAAAAACTTCACCACCAATAAGCCGGACGTCCACTCAGACCCAATCTGAAAGTCAGCAATTACAAAGATGACAGGTGGATAAATCCACAAAAATGGGAAGAAACCAGTGCAAAAAGGCTGAGAACACCCGAAATCAGAATGCCTCTCCTCCTACAGGGGATC
>CAUYLG010051821.1:0-29353 GCA_963573385.1 Cacajao melanocephalus | reverse complement strand
GTGAGTGGGTTGGACCCTGTATGGGTAATTTGCATTGTGGCTTTAAAATGCCATTGGAACCCACGCCTGGGCAAAAAAATTCACTCTTGGGTCTCAAAAAAAAAAAAAAAAAAAAGAATAGATTGTGCTGATTATAAAAGAGTTTGATTTCTGGCTCTCTTTCATCCTCCCTTGCCCTCCTGCCTTCTGCCATGGGATAACCCAGCACAAAGATCCTCACTAGGTGGAGGCCACCTAATCTTAGACTTCCCAGACCTCAGAACTGTAGAAGTAAATTTCTGTTGTTTACAAACTATCTAGTCTCAGGTATTCAGCTGTAGCGGGATAAAACTTATTAAGATAGCCTCCCTGCACTGGTCTCGGGAAAAGGTCTCCAAGCCATAGGCTGGGCAATTGCAGGCTTGTTTGTTTTCTCTTTCTCAAGGATTTTGGTCCTGCACTGCCTGATCCAATGACCAATATCTGAAAACCAGTTTCCACATGTTTTGTCTTGGTTTTTATTTGTTTCAGGAGGGAGAATAAACCTGGTCCCTGTTCCTACTTCTATGCAAGAAGCAGAAATATCCTCTGACAACTTTTTGAAGTAGGTTTTTCCTCCCTTTTAATAGGCTAAGAAACTGAGGTTCAAAAGGGTTGTAGGATCTCGCACGGCCACACAGCTGTGATGTGGAAGCTCCGGGTTGGTAAAGCAGACTCCCTGCCTGGGAGCTTTGCATTGTTTTCCCAATGCGGCCCATGCTGATAGCGCTGAGGAAATTGACTGAGTGTGGGCATGAAGAATCAATATTAAGCTGTTAGAATTGTTGCTGCACAGATCTTTATTTGGACCAGAGGTACTCAACCCAATGGATCTCATTGAGCATTTAAGGAATGCTATAGACGCTCTTCCCTGAAAATCACATGTACATATTCCTCATTTTGCATACAATTTTAGGAAGTCTTTGACTCCACTGTGGCAGAGACAGCTGGTAGTCTATTCAATATGCACTTCCCTTCTTTCTTTCTAAAAGCACTCCAGTTTTACTGGGAGGCAGCAGCATAAAAACTGAAATACAAACTTAATTCTCAACCTCTCTTGTAGCTTGCAGTAGCCAATGGGATGTATGGGGAAGATCTTTCTAGCAAAGATCTTAAACAGGGGTGAACCCACTGGCATATGCTTTTCTGCCCTTCACATTTACCCCTTCTTCCTGCTCAGAAAGACATTACGATGGTGGGGGTGGAGGAAGGTCCGCCCTGTGACCAAGAGGACAAAAACTGCAGGCTATG
Source organism: Cacajao melanocephalus (assembly GCA_963573385.1). NCBI lineage: Eukaryota > Metazoa > Chordata > Mammalia > Primates > Pitheciidae > Cacajao > Cacajao melanocephalus. The sequence goes on along the minus strand of CAUYLG010051821.1, from coordinate 28,084 downwards.
GATGGTGGCACCAATGAGTTGGGGAGTCTTGGGTCCTAAGGAGTCCCGGATTCTGGACCAGCTATTTCCAGAATTCTCATGTCAGAGAAAAATGAATCCTATTAGTTTCATTTCTATACTCCTTTAAGTTGGCCACGTGTCAGTATAACCCTTAGGGAGAGCAATGACTTTGTCTCCTTCATGGTTCCACTCCTTCACTGCTCGATAATTTTCATGAAGGCAAGCATAGGGTCAGAAACGTGGTGAAGATGCTATAAATAAAAATGACAGAAAATGATAGCTGGGAAGTGTAAACTGTCACATTATCGCCCATCAACATTAGAGCATGGGAAGATGACTGCGTTAATCCTGGCAGAGACCTAGGACGCTAGGGAATTGTACACAGTGGGAGCCAGGCCTCTAGGGAGTGGGACACAGGAAAGGTGGGCCGAGATGTGGTGCAGTGAAGAGGGAATCAGGCTCCAGATTCTCCCCAAGTCCTGCCACTAGCTTCAGCAAATCACTCCTTCTCTGAACCCACTTTTCCACCAGAATCAAAGGCCTAAGCTCCTTATCAACCTTGACTTTCTCCCTAGCTTTGAGATGATGATTCCAAAGTCCTGGGTGTTGGTTTACCTGCTCCTTGTAAAACCATGTGGAAATTTCCATTCCCTCCGTAACAAGGGGCATTTAAATTTGACCTGTAGGTCAGCCTCCTCTACTGTTGTTGATTAGAAACCATTTCTCCGCACAAGCACAAATCGCAGGCTCTCCCTGAGGAGCAGGTTGTGGTCCATTTGTGCACATGGAGGCACTCCAGGCCTGAAGAACCAGGAAGTTTGCTTGGTCAAGAAGCACATGGGGGCCAGACGCAATGGTTCGCCCTTGTAATCACAGCACTTTGGGAGTCCAGGGCAGGTGGATCACTTGAGTCCAGGAGTTTGAGACCAGTTTGGGCAACATAGCAAAATCCTGTCACTACAAAAAGTAAAAAAAATTATCCAGGCATGGTGACAGTGACACATACCCATAGTTCCACCCATTTAGGAGGCTGAGGTGGGAAGATTGCATGAGCCAGGGAGGATGGGGCTGCAGTGAGCCATGATCTTGCCACTTCACTCTAGCCTGGGTGACAGAGTGAGACCTTGTCCAAAAAAAAAAAAAAAAAAAAAGAAAGAAAGAAAGAAAAGAAAAGAAAAGAAGCACATGGAGATTCAGTGTATGCTTCTGAAGGGCAGCAAAGCCAAGAGGCTAAGATTCAGATGAGCCAACCCAGCTTTGAATCCTGTCTCTAAGCCTCGGTATTCCCTGCTGTCACACAGAGATATTAGCAGAAAAGGATCAAAACAATTAAAGTAGAGAAAAAGGATTAAAAGTGCTCTTGATGCCAAGATTTGCCGCAATGCCTGGAGCACAGGAGCTCTAAACAGTGATGCACACTAGCCTGCAGTGTGCTTGAGGATGTGTAGGAGAGAGCAATCAGCTCACATTCCCAAACACCTTTTCTAGTCTGAGCAGTGTGCTCCAAGCCTGACATTCCTGATTGTCTTTAAAACTTCTAAAGCTTATTATTTCGTTTTTCACAATGCTTCTGCCCACTAAGATTTTATTATTTCCATTCCATTTTGTAATAGATGAGGAAATTGGCTAGGAGAGGTAAAGCCACTTGTCCAAAATCATGTAGCTCATCATGATGGAGGAGGAATGAAAGTAGGTGTTTACAAAGTATGAACAACTCAGGGAGCCTGAGGTTTTTGCTATCACATGTCCTTTGCATGATACATTGGAGAACTTTCTTGAAAGTCAGAAGATTAGAGCAGCAAATGGCAGAAGAAACAGTGTGGTGTGGTGCCTAAGAGAAGGCTGGGAAGTAGGACAACCATGGATTAGATGCTAAATCTGCTGGTTATTGGCCATATGACCTTCATCAACTCTGGGGGCTTCAATTTCCTCTTTTATAAACCAAGATAAATATAGTTCTTATCTCAAATGGTTGAATATGGGAGTTTAGGAAGAGAATGGAAGGTGCTTAGTGCAGCAGTAGACCATATAGTATAAATGCTCAGGGATGGTAATCACTGTTGTTACCACCACCACCGCCTCCATCATCATCATCATCATCACTACCACCACCACCTCTATCATCATCATCACTACCACCACCATCATCACCAAGATCATCACCATCATCACCACCCCCAACACCATCACTACCACAGCCTCCACCACCATCAATAACATCACTACCATCACCACCACCACCACTATCATCTCCACCACTCTCACCACCACCGTTATCAGCATCATCACCACCATCACCCCATCATCACCACCATCACTATCACCACCACCAGCAACACCAGTCATCACCACAACCCACTATTACCAGCACCATTACCACCACCAGCATCGTTACCACCACCATCACCACCATCACCACCAGTACCATTATCACCATTATCATCATCACCAGCACCATCATTAGAACTGCAGAACTGCAGACTGTCAGTGCTGGAAGAGTCCATGGAGATTTTCAAAAATTCTCATTTTACAAAAGGGGAAACTGAGGCCCAGAGACTGGCCCAAGCTTACACAATGAGTTAATGGCAGACCTGGAACTAGAACCAGAGACTCCTAGCCGCCACTCCCATGTTCTTGCCCCTGACACCAGACCATGTGAGAAGTCTTGTCAATCAGGACAGACTCTTCATCATAGGAAGTGAAAGATTTGAAGATTCTTTCCTCTTCCAAGTGGTCATGTCTCTTCCATTTCCTTGTGGTATGTTTCCATAGTCAGTTATCCATTGTTTTTAGACCCTCAGCAGGTATCCAGAGTGAGTATGTTTCTAACAAATTTATTTTTGTTTTAGTAAAAGAAATTTTAAAAATGAAACTAACAAAGAGAAAGAAAGTAGGAGTCTCTTTCAAGGGAGTCTCCCTGATCAGTGATTTGGAGCTGGGGCTCTAACACATGGATGTAGAGCTAAGGCAGTGGCGACTCCTACAGAACATTCTGCCATGGATGTGCTTAAGGTTCTGACACCCTTCCAAAGAACTCCTACGGAATTCTTGAACCATTCAGATGGAATTTTTGCAAAGCAGCCCCATGGAATATTTTATAAGCCCTCCCATAAGTCCTGCTGCACTTCCTTTGGCTGCTCCCAAAATGTTCATGTCAGCTGTGCCTCCTTCTACTGGAATTTTTTCACAAGTCTGACGAAATGTGCATAGAAGACCTATGGAGTTCTCAATGAATTTTCATGAAAACCTCTCAGAGTTGCCATGTGATCCTTAATGAATTCTCACAGAAACAGCATGGAATTCTTACTTGGAATAGTCCCCTAGCTTCCATGGAATTCTTAACTAACTCTCATGGCATGCTAATAAAATTCCGAAGACATGTTCACAGAACTTGCATTAACTTATCTTAGAAACCACATATAGGACTCCAAGAAAACGTGCAGAATTCCTTGGGAACAAAATCAAACGAGTCTCCAAACTATTGAAGATAAGACGGGTCCGGTCCTTGGGGTCACATTGTCCAAGGATTCATAGAGTGGGCGTCTTCACTAAATGTGGTGAGAAGGCAGGCAGCAGATGTGTCTCAAGCTATAACTCTGATTTGAGCAGCAGGGAAGAAGCAGATCTTCCCAATGTAAGATGAAGGATTTTCTCATCAAATATTTTCCAGTGCACTTTGTACTGTCACATGCCAAAGCCAGCTTCACACTGGGCCTAGCAGCCATTGAACGAATCATCTCCATCCAGTCCTTTATGTTATTAATCTATCCCCAGCCCCTCCCCTTGGAGCCTCGGGCTCACTGTGGATGTTCTCCCAATCATTAATTAAGCCAGAGTCAATTAAGAGCCTTGGATGCTGGCACATAATGGGTACCATCTATTGATGTAACATAATTCTTTTCAGGTTGGAATACAGAGACTTGCAGGGCTGGATTTTCATTGAACCTACCCCAGAGCCTGCTGTTACAGGACAATACCCCGGGTTTTGCAAGTCAGCCTTTAAAGAAACTGGATCCCAAGGGGCTCTGCATGGGGGACAGTGCTGCCACACAAAGGAGATGCCCCGGGAGGTCAGGGAGGCAGCCAGGCAGCACTACCCCGCCTTCAGCACACAGGCATCTGCCAACGCCTGGCCTGCTCAGAGCCCGCCTGGCCCTGTCCCAAACTCTGGGCCTGGGAGCCGAGGCCCAACAAGCTGGTTAAGGCAGCCAGCACGGAGGGTCCTTGGCCTTCATGCCTGGTTTTCTGAGCAGCCCTGGGTGAGCCTCTGGAGCCCTGTGAGCTCTTCTCCACTCTTAGCTGGGCCTGACTCCAGCTGGTTCCTGAGGACTCAACTCATGACAGCTGCTCCCCAGGGAAGCCCCGGGTAAGCTCAGTGGCCCTGCTTCATGCTTTCAGGGCCCCTGGCATGAATCACAACTCAAGCTCATTAAGTGTGGGATGAATCATTTAAGGGGCTGGGCTCCCAGCAGGGCAGAGACTCTGCCTTTTTTACTGCTGACTCCACAGCGCCAAGGCCGTGCTCAGCACACATGGGGATGCGATAGATGTTTGTTGAATGAATGAATGATGACAATCTCAACAATGCCATGATAATCATAAAAACAGTGGCTAATGCTTAGGGAATACTTTCCGTGCCTGGCTGTAGTCTAAGTCTTCCCATGCATTACATGCATTTGAGAAAACAACGAGTACACGTGGAATGCCCTGGTGTGGAGTATTTATAAGCATAAACTAATACTAAATGCCTACTATGTGTCAAGTACTGCACTTGACACTTTTTTTTTAATCATTCAAGGTTGAATTTTCTGGGTGAGTTTCTTTTCAGGCAGTCGGGCAGTCTGTGGCTAGTTCCTGAGGATGTGTGTGGTTCTGAAATCAATAAGAACCCAGAGTCAAAATCAGTATCAATGACACTCCCAAATTCCCTACCTTGTTTTATGCTTTAATGCTTACATTGGGTCCCTGGGACACCCCAAGCTGCCAGGGAGGCTGGAAAGGGAGGACTCCATTTTTGCAGCCTCTGTGATGGAGGGTGGGCCGGAAGGAAGCTGTGCTATTGGGAGAGCTCTGGGTCAGTGGCTCCTGGGACCCTGGAAAAAGGTGAGAGTGTGAGCCCTGGTGTTGGAGGCAGCAGGGCTGGCCACCCAGCCTCTCTGAGCCTGGCCTTGCCTGCTTTGCAGGACGAAGGAAGTGATGCTAACTGTACCAACTCCAGATACTGGACGAATGCAGAGGCTCACCACTTCTTACCGCCTTCACGATGGTTACCACACCCACTGGTCACCTGGACTTAGTGTCTTTAATTATTCTCTTTCAATGGCTTCACCTTTTAAATACTCTAATCTCATCCCAAGCAATATGATCAATGAAATCACAGTTTGGAGGTGTGTGGCCAAGACTGATATATTTTCCACAATAATCACTCTTCCCTTCTTCGTTGTGGAAGAATCTCTGATTTCTTTGCTGGTGACAGAGTTGCTGGGAATAAAGATTCCTTGTCCTGGCTTCTCTAGAAGGAAGTATGTGTTTTTTGTTTTTATAAATGTTTTTAGAGATGAGGTCTTGCTATGTTTCCCAGGCTGGTCTCAAACTCCTGGCCTCAAGTGATCCTCCAGCCTTGGCCTCCTAAAGTGTTGTGATTACAGTCATGAGCCTCCATGCCCATCTCACTAACTGTGGTTTTATAACTTGTCCTCACCAGTGGGATGTAAGCGTCAGTTAAAGGAGAGGAATGTATTTTTCTCCTTTCCTGTTCTCCTTCCTGTTGTCCGAAATGTAGGCATAATAGCTGGAGCAGCAGCAGCCAGATTAATCCATGATGTGACCTTGAGAATGGAAGCCCTGCATAGCAGAGCAACAAAATAGAAAGAGATGGACCTTGATCTTGTGGCATGCTGTATTAGTCTATTTTCACACGGCTATGAAGAACCATCTGAGACTGGGTAATTTATGAAGAAAAGAGGTTTAATTGACTCACAGTTCCACAGACTTAACAGGAAACACAACTAGGGGGCCTCAGGAAACTCACAATCATAGTGGAAGGCAAAGGGGAAGTAAGGCATGTCTTACCATGGCAACAAGAGACAGACAGTGAAGGAGGAAGTGCCACTTTTAAACCCCCAGATCTCATGAGAACTGACTCACTATTGTGAGAACAGCATGGGGGAAACCGCCCCCATAATCCAATCACCTCCCACCAGGCCCTCCCTCAATATGCGGGGATTTCAATTTGAGATGGGATTTGGGTGGGGACCCAGGGCCAAATCACATCATTCCACTATTCCCCTGTCTCCTCCCAAATATCATGTCTTTTTCACATTTCAAAACACAATCATGCCTTCCCAACAGTCCCCCAAAGTGTTAACTCATTTCAGCATTAACCCAAAAGCTCAACTTCAAAGTCTCATCTGAGACAAGGCAAGTCCTTTCCACCTATGAGCCTGTAAAATCAAAAGCAAGTTAGTTACTTCAGAGATGCAATGGGGGTACAGGAATTGGGTAAATGTTCCCATTCTAAATGGGAGAAATTGTCCAAAACAAAGGGGCTACAGGCCCCATGCAAGTCAGAAAATCAGCAAGGCAGTCATTAAATCTTAAAGCTCTGAAATGATCTCATTTAACTCCACGTCTCACATCCAGGGAACGCAGATGCAAGGGGTGGGCTCCCAAGACCTTGGGCAGTTCCACTTTTGTGGCTTTGTAGGGTACAGCCCCTGAGGCTGCTTTCATAGGCTGGCATTTAGGGCCTGTGGTTTTTCCAGACACACAGTGCAAGCTGTCAGTGGATCTACCATTCTGGGGTCTGGCACATGGGGGCCCCTCTTCTCACAGCTCCACTAGACAGTCGACCAGTGGGGACTCTGTGTGGGAGCTCTAGTCCCACATTTCCCCCCTGCACTGCCCTAGTAAAAGTTCTCCATGAGGCTCCACCCCTGTAGCAGACTTCTGCCTGGGCATCCAGGTATTTCCACATCCTCTGAAACCTAGACAGAGGCTCCCAAACCTCAACTCTTGCATTCTATGCACCCACAGGCCCAACATCACATGGAAGACACCAAGGCTTAGACCTTGCACCCTCTGAAGAAACAGTCAAAGCTGTAACTTGGCTCTTTTTAACTGTGGCTGGAGCTGGAGCCACTGGGACAAAGGGCACAGTGTCCTGAGGCTGCACAGAACAGTGGAGCCCTGGGTTTGGCCCAGGAAGCTATTTTTTTCCTCCTAGGCCTCCAGGTTTTTGATGGGAGAGGCTGCCATGAGGTATCTGAAATGCTCTGGAGATATTTTTCCCATTGTCTTGGCTATTAACATTCCGTGTCTCTTATGTAAATCTCTACAGCCAGTGGCTTGAATTTCTCCCCAGAAAATTGATTTTTATTTTCTAGCACATGGTCAAGCCTCAAATTTACCAATCTTTTATGCTCTGCTTTCCTTTTAAACATAAGTTCCAATTTCATATCATCTTTATGAATGCATATGAGCATATATTTTTAGAAAAAGCCAGGTCACCTCTTGAATACTTTGCTGCTTAGAAATTTCTTCCACCAGATGTCCTAAATCATCTCTCAAGTTCCACAGATCTCTAGGGCAGGGGTAAAATGCTGCCAGTCTCTTTGCTAAAGCATAGCAAAAGTGACCTTTACTCCAGTTCCCAGGAAGTTCCTCATCTCTGTCTGAGACCACCTCAGCCTGGACTTCATTGTCCCTACTATCAACATTTTGGTCAAAAACATTTAACAAGTCTCTAGGAAGTTCCAAACTTTCCCACATTTTCCTGTCTTCTTTAGAGCCCTCTAAACTGTGCCAACCTGTGCCCATTACTCAGTTCTAAATTCACTTCCACATTTTCAGGTATCTTTATAGCAGTACCCCATTCCTGGTACCAATTTTCTGTATTAGTCTGTTTTTACACTGCTATAAAGAGCTACCTGAGAATGGGTAATTTATGAAGAAACAGGTTTAATTAACTCACAGTTCCACAGGCTTAACAGGAAGCATAACTGGGAGGCCTCAGGAAACACAATCATGGCAGAAGGTGAAGGGGAAGCAAGGCATGTCTTACCATGGCAACAAGAGGGAGAGAAAATGAAGGAGGAAGTGACACATTTAAACCGTCAGACCTTGTGGGAACTCACTAACTATCACAAGAGCAGCATGGGGGAAACCACCCCTATGATCCAATCACCTCCCACCAGGCCCCTCCTCCAACGCTAAGGATTACAATTTGAGATGAGATTTGGGTGGGGACACAGAGCCAAACCAAATCACATGCCATGCCAGCCCCTGACTTACAGCAGAGGAGAAATAAACTTCCCGTTGAAGCCCACTAGTTTTTGTTTTCTTTATTTTATGTTCTGTTGTTTGCAGTGAAAACTATTTCTGATATAATACACTAGAAATAGTTTTAACACATATTAAAATAAATGGAAAACTATTAACATTTTAAAAAGTTCATTCACATATCACCAACCAGTTACACAGGTTGCCCCCAGTGCAATGCTACTTTAGGAAACACTGACATCACGTGTCTCAGTCTATTTGGGTACTATAGCAAGATACCATAGACTGGGTGGCTTAGACAACAAACATTTCTCACAGCTCTGGAGACTGGGAAGTCCAAGATCAGGGTACCAGTAGATGCGGTGTCTGGTGAAGGTACTCTTCTGGTTTGCAGACTATCTTCTTCTTATGTACTCATTCAGTGGAGAGAAACCTATTCTGTCTTTTTCTCCTTTCATAAGAGTGAAATCTATCATGGGCATCCCATCTCCATGACATCATCTAACCTTAACTAGCTCCCATTGGCCCCACCTCCAAACACCATGCCATTGGGGATTAGGATTCAATACACACATTTTGAGAGGACATAAACATTCAGTCCACGACAAATGGAAAATACCTTGAAAATGATCACGTAGCCCATACATCTCAGGCCCTGTCCCTCCAGGTGGTCTTGGTCTTGCCCAGCTTCTGATACATGCAAGGTAGTGGGTCACGCTTTTCACGAGAATAGAAAGGGGGCAAAGGTGCATTGAAAATGCAAAGTATGAAACCACGGCCCCTCTGCCCCCTCCCAGGAATAACAGAACCCTCCATCTCTATGCTTGGATGTGACAATAATCTCAGAATTGACCCTGAAGGAGCTACATAAGGTTCATGCCCGAAGCCAAAAGTCATAAACTCCAGTCATGAGTTCCAGTCATGGGTTCTGCTAGTGCCTCCCTGTGTGACCTTGGACAAGGCCGTTGATCCAGCTGAAATCAAACCATTCAATTCAATTCTCCAAATATTTCCCTGTTGCTTAGTCTGTGTCTGGTGCTCACGCTTTGTGCTGTGATCCTTGCCCTTGAGGAGAGTAGAGTTTAACTGGGGATGGCCTTGAGAAGATCAGGAAGACAGGAACTGGACGCAGGCCTCTGTTTGGAGGGCAGCATCTTCATCTGGGTTCCTGGAGACAAGGGTTCAGCATCAGAATTTACTTGACAGGTGATCTTGGGAAGTGCTTGTCTTACCCTCTCCATGCCTTAATGCCCTAATCTATAAAACTGGCATGATAAAAGTGCTGTCCCCCAGTCAGGGTGCTGTGAGAATTAGTGCCCTGGAGCTGCACAGGAGACGCAGTTGTGTGCAACCTCTCCCAATTCCCTGTCAATGACCTCATGTTGATAGCTTGAGATCCACCATGGTGGGCAGTGGGCTTATTTACACCATGGAGGGGAAATGCTGGGGATTGGAGTTCTGTCTCCAAGAGGTGGTTGTTGAACATTTCCCAGCTTGCCACCGATTTCACACAGGACAGTGCTTAGCACAAGGCACTTCACATTTAGCAACAATTATTAGAGAACAGTGAGGGTCACGTGGAGCCCAGGCCTGGGGCACAGAGGACATAGCCCCAAGGATACATTTTCCACTCCAGGTCATGGTTCAATCCCATCATCCACCTTGAATCTCACAACTTCTTCTGGCCTACAAAGGCACAGTCCAAGGGCAAGATAGCGCTATATCCATGCTGAAGTAGATGAATTCATTGCTGTCTGCCAAACACCACATTCTCTGTTCAAAAGTAACGATGGTTCCAAGCAGATAGTAGCTTTTGTTCCTGCTTTTGCTGGCCATTAAAACTAGTCACCACTCTCCAGCCTTATAACCTTGATCAAGTCACTTGACCGCTCTGTGCCTCAGTTTCCTCATCTGTAAAACAGGAATGAAAATAGCATTATCAAAGTGCCTGGCATGCAGTCAGTGCTGGGGAAAGTTTACTGCTGTTCACATAATGCGACGTCAACATCAACAGGGCCTTCACCTCTATGCCTGCATCACCATTTATATTTCCCTTCACACACAGATGCTCAACAACGAACCTCTTTGCACCCATTTGAAAGATGCACAGTGGGAGGCATTGAGATTCTATAGCTCTAGCTGAGGTCACAGTAAAGGTGAAAACTTCTCTATCCAGCCCAAGTCCAGATCCTGGATAGGGCAGATTTCAGGTCGTCTGTAAAAGGATGGAGAAGGGTGTTCTGCAGTGAGGGACCAGCATCGGTGAAGGCCTAGGGTTGGAAAACACATGGCTCCGTGAGTCTATCAGTGTTCCTCGAGTGTCTGATTTGTGCCGGGTCACACACCAGGGGAGAGAAAGGAGACTTGGCTCCGGCTTCACGGTGCTAACAGAGGTACGGTGGATGTGCCTGGGCTGTGATCCTAGATGTGGACTCCCAGAGAGGGGACTGTGTCCGATTCATGTCTACATCCTAGGGCACAGGCTTGTAGCTCTAGCTGAGGTCGCAGTAAGGCCAATGTGGGAGCTGGGGAACCTCAGCCCCTCGCACACCTCACCCCATCACCTGGTCCTAACTCCTTACCCACGCTCAGGCTGGCTGCCTCTGACCGCCATTTCAGTCCCTTCCCAGCTGAGAGGCTGCCGGCCCCAAATAACTTCTGCATCCCCTCCTCCCAGCGGGAGCTTCAGAAGTCAATGGCTCAGACAATTGCACTTGCTTTTCTCTCTCCAAAGAGGGATCTGCCTTGGGAGCCCTTTGAAAGAGCTGTGATTACATCTTCATTTGTGGGTAATGGGATTAGCACACGGATGGCAGAGCCTCCCTGCGGCAGTGGGGATTGTCAGGCCTGCCACTGAGGGCTGGGGAAGAGCTCCGGGTTGCTCTGAGCTGCCAGGCGCTGGCCACTGCCCCAGAGGAGGGGGCAGCTCAGTGCTGGGACACAGGGGCTGGAAAATGGAATTAGCTCCACCCCAGTGCACAGATGCTGGCTGTCTCGCCTGGCCCCAACTCCTAGCTGATGGAGAGGATCTCTCTGAAGAGGAGATATGAGTGCATGTGAGTGTATGTGGCGGGGGGTCTTTTGTGCCTTTAGCCCCCGGCTATCCCCTTCTGGAGGGACTGAGACAAGTGAAGTCACCGGGTTCGGGTCTCCCACAGGTTACATCCAATTTCCTGCCTCCCATGTGCCACGCCCAGCAGTACTTACAGGGACGCGCACGACAGTGACCCCTTGAAACCTAGCTTCTGAGATAGACTTGGTGCCGAGGACTCTACCCATGTCATTCATACAATGCTCATCACACACTGTGAGGCCATGGCAGGCCTTGTCCCCATCTGGCATAGGAGGGACTCAGGCCTGGGGCCAACTGCCACTGGAATGCGGGATCTCCTGGCTGCCTGGAGGCCCCACAGCAGTTTGGTTTAATGCCGGCTAACACATTGTGTGTTAGCTTGATATTTTCCTCAAGTTTCCTCACTTTTAAACATTTAAGTTTATTATTTTTCCAACTTCTTATTTTGAAACTTTTCAAACCTACTAAAGAGTTGCATGAATAATACTGTGAACACTGATAGGGCCTTTATTTAGAGTCTAGATTCACTGGGTGCTAATGCAGGTATTTGCTTTTTTATCTTTCTCACTCTTCTCTCTCTCTTTGCAGGTGCATATATATGTGTATATGTATTTATATGTGTGTGTATATTTGCAGATACGTGCACAGTATGTACAGCAGTGCCCCCTTATCCACAGGGGATCTGTTCCAAGACCCCCAGTGGCTACCTGAAACCTCAGATAGTACCAAATCGTATATAGACTGTTTTATTCCTACACACATCTAGGATAAAGTTTAATTTATAAATTAGGCTCACTAAGAGTTTAACAACTAATAATAAGATAGAACAATTATAATCGTCTACTATAATAAAAGTTGTGTGAATGCTTTCTCTCTCTCTCAAAGTATCTTCTTATACTGTTCTCCCCCTTCTTCTTGTGACGACATGAGATGACAACATACCTGTGTGATGAGATGAAGGGAGGTTAGGCTGCTGTTACCTCCTGACGCCCCGTTGGGAGGAGGAACACCTGCTTCGGGCGATCCTGTGTCACGGAGACAGGATGATGTCAATGGCTGGATGTCAGGAGCAGACAATGTCGATGACTGACAGCAGGTAGTGTCCCACTGGACAAAAGATGACTCATGTCCTGGGCAGGATGGTGTGGGCCAGCATGAGATGTCATCATAGCCACTCAGAATATCGCCAAATTTAAAATTTATCAATTGTTTATTTCTGGAATTTTCCATTTAGTATTTTCAGACCATGGTTGACTGAGGTTAACAGAAACCATGAAAGCAAAATCATGGATAAGGGGGACTGGTGTATGTGTATGTATTTTTTATGAACCTCTTGTAGACAAGCGTGAGGCAAGCATGAATTGTCTCCTAAATACTTCAGCACGTATCTCCTAGATCGAAGGCATTCTTGTACATAACCACAACAATGCTTTGCACACAGGAAATTTAACATCAATTCAATTCTATCATCCGCTTCTTTTTTTTTTTTTTGAGACAGAGTCTCACTCTGTCACCAGGTGCCAGGCTGGAGTGCAGTGAAACAACCTCGGCTCACTGCAACTTCCGCCACCTGGGTTCAAGCAATTCTCCTGCCTCAGCCTCCTAATTAGCTGGGACTACAGGCGCGTGCCACCACACCCAGCTAATTTTTTTGTATTTTTAGCAGAGACGGGGTTTCACCATGTTGGCCAGGATGGTCTTCATCTCTGTATCATCTGCTTCTTAATCCACATTCAACTTTCCTCACAATTAACCCAATCGCGTTCCTTAGATCCTTTTTCTTTGCAAATCCAGGTGATCATCAAGGATCATACATTGTACTTACTGATCATTTCTCCAAGATGTGATCTGAAGAACTGAAAGCAAACTGAATGAAGGGACTCTCCCTGCCTGCCTGGCTGCAGAATGCTGTGTCAGCACGCAGAGAAAATCAACACTCACGTGGGATGCCTTCCAGGAACCTGCCCACTGAGGTTGCTTCCAAAAATCAGTGCAAAGCTAGCTCTCCTCCAGATCCTGTCCGTGGGCAGTCACACTGGCTTTAGTCTCCTGGCGTGTTCAATGAGAGTAAGTCACAACCTCTGTGAGTCCCAGTTTCCTCATTTGTGAAAATGGAAATAAACACATCCGCTGAGCAATGTTACTGGCGTGTAATTGAAACTCAAAGGGAGCAACCCCTAACCCTTCCCCTCACCATTTGGCCCCGATTTGTTCAGAGCAGCAATGAGCCTGTCCCCGTGGAACCATTGTGATTGGCCTGGGAAACTCTAGCCATCCAGTCAGTCTTTGCTGGAGGCCCACTTCTGCAGCCGCCCTTGCAGCCAGGGTTGCTGTGCGGCCACTATAATAAGCAATGCTTAAAGGGAAGTCTTCCTAGACAGCTGCCTCTGGGTCCCTTTTTCCTTTGCTGATATAAGAAGAAAGCACTTGAGGAAATGCCCCACCCCCTCCTTCCTTCCTGCGACACCCCCTTTGAACTTGGTTGTGATGCCTGGAGCTGTAGCAGCCATCTGTGACCGTAAGCATCATCTTATCTATTTGCAAAGAGTAAGTAGCTTAACAAACTATTAGGACTCAACCTCATCAAAGTACAGATGAGAATAAAACTATGCCTACCTGATACTTACCAGTTATTTCATCTTCTCCATTTAACAAATGACCATTAGGACAAAAAGCCAACTGGTGGAGGATGACAGAAGAGAAAGCTGAAAATAGCCTGGCTGCATGACACCAACGCTCAGCCATTGCTCCCTCCAGTCCTGAACCGCTGCTTCCCACTTCTCGTGGAAGAGAAGTGCATCTTTGTCGCTTAAGCTACTGTTGAAAGCATTCCTAATTGATATAACTTCCAAGAAACTTCTAGATTCAGCGAAAAGTATAAGGCATATGGGACTAAACACACCTGGGTTTAAAGGTAAGAGGCAGCCCCTAATTAGGTGCATGGGCCAGGATGCGTTATGTCACCTCTCTGAGTCCTCCAAATGTCTCAGCTACCAAAAAAACAAAACCCACAAAGAAGAACCTCCGAGAAATGCTGTGAGGCTAGACAGACTTACTTATATGCTTATATTTATTCAATTGTTTGTGTTCTGTTCATTCAATGAACATTTTAATGAGCACCTAGTATGCTCTAAGTACTGTTTTAACACTGCAGGTATCACAATGAAATAGACCAAGTCTTTCTTCTCATAAACTTACATTCTGAAGTTCCCTTTGAGTTTCAGTTACATGCCAGTAACATTGCTCAGCAGATACGATTATTTCATTTTCATAGATGAGGAAACCAGGGCTCACATAAGCTGTGACTAGCCCACACAGCTGCCCTGCTGGCATGTGGTGGAGCCAGCGTCCACTCCTGGCCCGGGTAACTGCAGTGCTGCACCCGCTGCTGCCTGGGGATTGAGCACGTGAAACATTTGTGAATCACCACCATTTTGCAGTGGTAAAATGCTCTGGAGGAAAGACAATGCCGTTTCCAACTCCTTTTGGAAATGTGTTTCTCATTTCGATCCCATTTTTTCAGATACATAAACTGGATTATCTGGAGAACGAACAGGCTCAATGGTGCATTATCAGCTAATAACCTTTGCTTTCAACTTCTCAGACCTAGTGGAATTGCCATGTCAAGAGAGCCCTGGCCCAGCCTGGCACAGAGCACGCCCTCCCGTTTACGTGTATTACCCCCTTCTTCTTCAGCTACTCGAGGAGCCTTGAAAACCCAAATGCAGTCTTTCCCTCTGCAATCAGGGAGTGCAGAGGAGAACTCTACTTTTTAGAATGTCTACCAATATGGCGACCGCTGCCTCTACCCCCCTCATTTCATCCTCGGGTCAACTCTGGGAGGTAGGGGTCATTCATTCTATTTTATACACGGAGAAACTGAGGCTTGAGGAGCAACTTGCTCAAGGTCACACAGCCCAGACCTGTTTGTGGTTCTTCGTTTAGCATCTGTCTCCCAGCATGACTGAGAGCTCAGAAGCCAGGTCTGTTTTATTTACCACTAAATCTCCTTAGCTCGGGGTCTGGTGCCTAATATGATAAATGTTTGTAGGACTGAAACGTGCAGTCTAGAACCTCTTGCTGCCTGAGGGCCTAGGTGGCTACGATTCTAAAATTCTCCAACTTGCTTGCCTTAGCCTGAGAGGGGATGTGCGAGGCATAAGGCAGTAAGAAGAAGAAAGGAGACTCACCGTTGAGAATAAACGCGAAGCCCAGGCTAACTTGGGACAGACAAGGCTTCCCCATCACGGCCCAGGGCTGCTTCCTTGGAGCCTCTGCAGGTATCCATCACACACACACGAACCAAAGCTTGCTGTTGTTTTCCAAAAGAAAGAACTGGGTGAAGTGTAGAAGGGCAGCATTGAGTGAGTCGCAAACTCTTGGGTAAACTCCTTTCCTTTTATGGGCCTTATTTTCGCCATTGGTAAAGTGGAGGACGTTGAATTCCTAGACTCAGTCTTCTCTCTACTCAAACCATGCCCACGGGAAAATCATTTTCCATGGGAAAATCATTTCCTGTGGATATGAGAAATGAGAGTCTTCCGCTCTGTTTCCGGCATCGGCCTTAGTGGGATAACTCACCTTAATAAATAGAATTTCCCAAATGGCCACCTGTGCAGCACTCAGTATCCTTTATCCCATTTCATCCTCACAGGGATTCTGTGGAGTGTGCATCATGGTACCCCCATTTTACAGAAGGGGAAGCTGAGGTCAGAGAGGTGACATGACTTGCCCAGAGGACCATAACTAGAAAACGGCAGCAGGGAGTTGAAATCTAGGTGTGTCTGACACCAGAGCCCAGGCCCAGCCTTTCCAGTGGTGGGGAGGGGCCCCAGGCCCTAAGTAGCCAGGTGTGAAGAACCGGGCTCAGCCACAGTGGCCCTCAATCAGTAGCGTGGGCTCACCCCTAGGAGCAGCTGCCTAGTGCACATTGATCCTCTTTGGCTAGCCTGGCCACACGTTGGAGGCTATGACTCCTCCCTGGGCACGTGGGAGCTGGCGTTACAGGAAGAACAACGAGGTCTGTGCTGTTGCTGTTCCTTGTGTCCGAATTGGTTAAGGGAAGCCCAGAGTCTGGTGGGGCCAATTGCTCGGCCGACCTCTGCCGACGGGAAAGTTGCTAACATATGTCCCTAATCCGACCCGCCAGCCGCGTGCCAGGCGCTGGGATTTGGAAGCTGCTCCGAGGGCCTGCTGGTTTTGGGTAGGAAGACCCTAGCTTACTGGGGCTGTGTACCTACTATGTGCCAGGGGCTCACACACCAGATTTTATTTTATCCTCACCACAGGACAGAGAGGTGGATTGTACTGCACCTACTTTCCAGAAGAGGAAACCGAGGCTCAGAAAAGTGAAGTCGGTGGTGTAGAGAGACCGAGACAGAAGAAATGGGATCTGTTCACACTCAGGCAGATCTGGGTTTGAATTCCGTATTTGAATTCCATGTTCCTTCCGTGCTGTGATTTTCCAGTCTCCTGGCTAGGAGAGATTTATAAATGGTTTCTCCCTCGCCCCTCACACCTCATCCACCAAGTGGGCAGGGCCCCACTGCACCGTGAGCTTTGTGAGGGCAAGGGTTGACCCAGTTAACCCCTCTGTTCCCACGGCATGCAGGAGAGGCTCAGGAAATGGTGAGTGAATGGGACTCCAGGGGTTTGATGCAGAGAGAGCGCAGGAGCAAGAGGACTGGGGAATACAGGACAGGGAGGAAGCAGAAGAGTAAAAGGGCAAAAGATAGGGAGAAAGTCAACCAGAAGCAAGCCTGAAGGGGAAATGGGGCCCGATAAAAGCAAGAGATAGAAGAGGAAGACCTTCAGCAAAGGGAGGGCCTTAGCCTCAGCAGGAGAATCGAGATAGCTTCCCAGCTAGTAAGGTAATGAGCTCACTGCTGCTGGAGGTGTGCAAGCAGGGCTGCATGAACCTGTGTCTGGGAAGTCCTAGGGTGGACTCATGCATCCAGGAATGGCTGCACAGGCTTCTCCTACCTCCAAGAGACAGGTTCTGATCAGATAACCACCCCCCTCTTATACACAAGCCCCTGGCTCCTCTCAGGAAGGGGATAGAGCTCCTTGGGGTCTGGCAAGATGCTTGGCGCACAGTAAGTACACAGAGAAAAGTTGGGTTATGGATCAGTTCCCTTTAGGGAGCACTTTACTGGACAGTCTTTCCTTCAAATGACCCACCAGTATGAAGGATCCTGAATATCGTGTGGCTTCCCTCACCCCATTGATCAAACAGTGGAGCATCAGGAGCTGACTTTGTGGTGGCTTGAGAATCAGGGATGGGACAGATGTATTTGGTGTCACCCAAACCCTCCACTGATGTTGTGAGACCTTCCTAGAGTGGAAGAGCCTGGGATTTGGGTCTGAGGTGCCCAGTTGGCATTCCCATTGGCTATCACAGTGGGTTCCCCTGGAAGTGTGCAGGATGATTCTTAGGGCATGTTCCAGGGCTCCACACCTGTGGGGTGTGCGAGGAGGAAGCAGGCTGAGCAGAAGAAGGTGTGGAACTGCAGTGCAGGTCCCCCAGGGCTTTGTATCAGGGATGACCCTTCAGAGCTGTCCCAGTTGGGATGAGAGGCCAGGCTTGACGCCCAGTAGGGCAGGCCCTGGATGGAGGTGACCCTGGAAAGGGGCGTGAGTTTGGATGACTCCAGCCCAAGTTCAGGTTCAGTTTTCTTCAGCCAAAAAAATCCCCAAAGAGGGCTGACAGCTGAGTTCTATCCTCCAACAGCTGGGGAATCTGGGCAGCACATCACCAGCCCTCGCCACCATGTTGGGTGATTTTCCAGCATGGCGACCTCAGCCACATTGCCAGCCTCTCCCAGCTTTGGTTTCCTCAGCTGCAAAATGGACTAACCAGTGGTTCCCAAACTTTTTGATCTCAAGACCCCTTTGTACTTTTTTTTTCCTTGAGATAGTGTCTCACTCTGTCATCCAGGCTGGAGTGCAGTGGCACAATCTTGGCTCACTGTAATCTCCACCTCCCGGGTTCAAGTGATTCTCCTGCCTCAGCTTCCTGAGTAGCTGGGTTCACAGATGCCTGCGACCATGCCTGACTAATTTTTGTATTTTTAGTAGAGACAGGGCTTTGCCATGTTGGCCAGGCTGGTCTTGAACTCCCAATCTCAAGCGATCCACCCACCTCAGCCTCTCAAAGTGCTGGGATTACCAGCATGAGCCACCGCACCCGGCCTCCTTTGTACTCTTAAAAATTACTGAGAACCCCTAAATAGCTTTCCTTCTTTGTACTCTGAAAAATTACTGAGACCCCTGAATAGCTTTTGTTTATGTTCTAAATCTACCAGCATTTAGAAATTAAAACTAAAAATATTTTTAAATATTTATTAAGTCATTTAAAAACAGTAATAACAAAAGTCATATGTGTTAACACAGATAACTTTTTTAATTTTAAAAAAATCAGTGAGAAGAGTGGCATTGTCTTATATTTTTGCAAAATTTTTAATCTTTTGGTTTAAGAGAGGACCATTGAATTCCTGTATCTACTTCTGCAATCTGCTGTGAGAGAGGTTGTTTGGTTGAAGTATATAAAGCAAATCTGGCCTCGCAGATATGTTGCTGGATGCAGGACAAGTATTTTTACAGGCTTTTCAGATATTTTACTGATACCACACGAAACTTGACAAGTGGTAGTATAATATTTTAATGTGGAATCTGAAAACACATCAGTGAACATTTTGTTCTTTGTCACATTCAAATCCACTAGTCTGTCTTGCACTTCGGATAGATCTTTTGCCTGTGTGAGATTCTGAAACATCATGTGTTTGTCATTGGAAAATGCTGGCTCACCGACTTATGAGATCTTCCAAATGTTGACACATTTAATTTTACAACATCAAAAGAAAGCACATTTGCTAATACTGCCATCAAAAAAGTCTTTTAAATTTGGAGAATAAGCTCACTTATTCTAAAAAAGTGATACAAGTTTTCTAAAATTCTAAGTTTTGTTAAAAGCTCAAATCTCTCTGGCAATAAATATTATTAGCTGTTCACCTTGAAGCAACAGGCTCACTTTGTTCATTCTCAAAACATGTCTGCCAAAAACACAAGTCCTAATAACTATGGTTAGGCTGTCAATCATTCTTTCAAATAGAAAGGGTTTTCCGTGAAGAAGACAGTGAGTTCCACTTACCATTCAAATGACCACATAACTGTGTGTCTTCCATCTGCAGCGGAAGTGCTTTATGCAGGCTTCCCATTTTATCACACAGAATGCTGAAAAGACATTTTCAAAGATTGAGATTTGACAATCATTAATAAATTGTATTGCTTCATCAAAGACTATGTGTTTTTGTTTTTACTGAATGCATGATGGTGAATAGTACTCTCTCAGTATAGTATAATTTGGGGCCAGCATTTTGATTCCAGTTAAGCCTTAGCAGTTTTTCCCACTGTTAGATTTGTTTCATCAGTGATAAGTCAACTGTGTAAAATATAACTTAGTGTTAGCAGTATTGGTATTAACACTAACAACGGGATACTATATTAGTATGGCTATGAACACAAGATTTTACTTCGAAGACCTCAGAGAACTTCCAGGGGTTCATGGGCCATTTGTTGAGAATAATTGATATTAAAAAAGGGTGTGGTATTTGAAGTCGGATAGACCTGAACTAGAATCCGAGGTCCTACTAGCTGCGTGGTACTGAACAATTTGCTTACCCTCACTAGGTCTCAGCTTGCTCATAAGATGGAGATTATGCTGCCTGCCTCACAGAGTCCTCCTGAGACTCAAATGAAACCGTATCTATGAAAGTGCCTGGTTCAATGCCTGGGACATAGCATGTGCTTTATAAATATACCCTTTCCCTCTGTTATGGACTTATTTGTGTCTCCCCACCAATTCACATATTGAATCCTCAGCCCTAATGAGACTATATTTGGAGATGGGGCCTTTATGGGGCTAATAAATGACAGGTGAGGTCATAAGCGTGGGACCTTAATCCGATAGAACTGGTGTCCTTATGAGAAGAGAGACACCAGGTTTCTCTCTCTCTCTCTTCTCTCCCCGCTGCCCTGTGCACCGCCCCCCACAAGAGTATGAAAGCACAGAGGGAAGGACACAGTGAGATGACAGACATCTACAAGCCAGGAAGAGAGCCCTTACCAGAAACCAAATTTGCTGGCGCCTGATCTCAAACTTCCCAACCTCCAGAACTGTGAGACAATAAATTTCTGTTGTTTAAGCCACCCAGTCCTTGGTATTTTGTCATGGCAGCTCGGGTAGATGAACACACCCCATCCCCATACCCTTCTCCTCCCAAAGTGCTTGTGCTGTTGGTTTATACATTAATAATTTGAAAGGCCTCTGTTTGCTGGAAAGAACTGGGCATGGGCAGATAATATTGGCATTAGAAACTCTGTTCCCAGACAGCCCTTGGGCAAAGCTCCCAGCTTCAAGGATCATGCCTTTCAGGAGATTTCTAATGAGAACATTCCAAGATGCCAGTGGAAAATCCTGATGCTGGCTATTTGAGAACCATACTGGGAAGAAAGCAATTTTCTAATAGATTTTCTAAAACAATAAACAGTGGAGAGAATGCCAGGATAGTATTTTTAACTACCACAAGTCAGAGAAAATCAGCTTCAAGTCCTAAACCATCACACAGACTCACCATGACAGATATGCTGTATGGAAACAGCAGCCCATCAGATGGTAATCATGGTGGTGGTGACCATGGTGGTAATGGTGATGAAAAGGATGATAATGATGAAGATAATGCTGACACTGATCATGATGATCGATGATGTCAATGATTAGAAATGATGATGATGACAATGGTGGTGGTAATGGTGATGATTGTGACAGTGATGGTTATGGTTACATTTATGATGGTGATGTTGGTGATGGTGGTGGTGGTGATGATGGTGATGATAATTATGATGATGGTGTTGGTAATGGTGATGATGGTGATGGTGATGGTGATGATGATGATTGTGATGATGATGATTGTGATGATGATGATGGTGATGGTGATGATGGTGATGATTATGATGATGGTGATGATTATGATGATGGTGATGATTATGATGATGGTGATGATGATGGTGATGATGATTATGATGATGGTGTTGGTAATGGTGATGATGGTGATGGTGATGGTGATAATTATGATGATGGTGTTGGTAATGGTGATGACGGTCATGTTGATGATTATGATGATGGTGTTGGTAATGGTGATGATGGTGATGGTGATGATTATGATGATGGTGCTTGTAATGATGATGATGGTGGTGATGATTACGATGATGGTGTTGGTAATGGTGATGATGGTGATGGTGATGGTGATGATGATTATGATGATGGCATTAGTGATGGTGATGATTATGATGATGGTGATGGTGCTGGTGATGATTATGATGATGGTATTGGTAATGGTGATGATGATGATGATGATGGTGGTGATTATTATGATGATGGTGTTGGTAACGGTGATGATGGTGATGGTGATGATTATGATGATGTTTTTGGTAATGGTGATGATGGTGATGGTGATGGTGTTGGTAATGGTGATGACGGTGATGATGGTAGTGATGATTATGATGATGATGTTGGTAATGGTGATGATGATGATGATTATGATGATGGTGTTGGTAATGGTGATGATGGTGATGATGGTGATAGTGATGATTATGATGATGGTGTTGGTAATGGTGATGATGATGATGATGATTATGATGATGGTGTTGATAATGGTGATGATGGTGATAGTGATGATTATGATGATGGTGTTGGTAATGGTGGTGATGGTGATGGTGATGACAATGGTAAGGATGATGACAGTGATAAGGATGGTAACGAAAACGATAATGCTAATGCTAACTGTGATGATAGTGGAAACCATGGCAGTGATGCTGGTAACTATAGTGATATTGATGATGACAATGATGATAGCAGTGGTGATGATTGTAACAATGATGGTGATGGTGATGGTGATGGTGATGATGGTGATGGTGACACAACAGTGATGTTGGTAATGGTGGTGGTGATGATGGTGATGCTAATGATGATGATGGTGGTGGTGGTAATGGTGATGATGGTAATGTTGGTGATGATCGTGGCAGTGATGGTGATGTGATGATGATGACAGTGATAAGGATGGTAACGAAAATGATAATGCTGATGCTAACTGTGATGGTAGTGGAAATCATGGCAGTGATGATGATGCTAATTACAGTGATGATGATGATGATGATGACACATTTAATGACAGGTAATACTTTCAAAGTAGGTATAATATGCCCATTTTACAGGTAAGGAAACTGAGCCCAGAGAGGCTGAGTAACTTGATTAAGGGCACACAGCTAGTATGTGGCTGTGATGTATTCTTTTCTGCCCATCCCAATAGTCTTTCCCTTTCCCCTTCCCTCCCCTCCTCTCTCTTCTTATTTTGTCATTGCAGCTATTCCTAGGCTGACAATAGACTGAGATCAGGGTTTAGCTTTGTAGGAGAAGAAAGCTGAGCAACTTGCCCCAAGATCACACAGCTTGTGAGTGGCCATGCCAGGATGTGTCCTCCAAAGCTCTGTGCAGCTTCAGAAGTTTCGATTGATGTGCAGGTGTAAGGCCTTATTGGAAGCACATGCCTAATGGTTTCACTTCCAGAATCCAAGAAACTCCAGGGTCCTCTCCACATGGTCAGGAGAGGAAAATAGGTTGATGGGCACTGCAGACACTTAGCAAGGCATCTGAGCCCCACTGTGCCTTATACTTAGCTCCTGCCACCCACTCCCTATACCCCATCCAGTCCAAAGCCGGCTTTCTGAGAGTCTCAGCTCTCCAGCTCCCGAGGGTCCACAGCACTTGCTGGGAACCATCGGTGAAGTGGAGGGAACTCACTTTTCAGGCTCACAGAACTGGATCAGGTTTTTTGTTTCACCCCAACTTGCTCTGTGACCCTGTACACGCTACCCTGTCTCCCAAAGCCTCAGTTTCCCACCTGCAAAAACAACTACTTCCCAGATTCAAGCAATAATCCATGTGGGCCTGCCTCGGGCAGAGTGTGGCAGGAGGTGGATGCTCGGTCAATGGCGCTTTTATCCTCCCTTTCCTACAAAATGCAAGTTTTATGGGTGAGCTACATATATTTTGGCTCAGGAAAAGCCCACTACCCACAAGATGGAAAAACAAACGTTCGGTGTTGAAGAAAACTGCGTGTTCCAGGGACCACATTGGCTTCCCTGTCTAAAAGCACAACGCAAGCCCAGTGATTACCCTCCCCATTGGCCCCAGTAATGTTGATTGACCAAAATACAATTTCATTAGTGGTTTTAGAGATATACTCAGGCCAAAGTGGCTAACACAGACTTTTCCAGCACGTAACCTTACGAGGTAAGCTCCTCTTGGAAACTGAGATTTAGCAGTGGATGTGGTCAACTCTCCTCACCTCCCCCTGCCCCACATTTATCCCTGGATTTCCACTTATAAATCCACTTTGGGATTTGGCTTCTCTGTCTGTCCATCTCTTGCACTCTGGGCTGATAGAATTCATTAGGGAATCCACAAGCTGCCCACCATGCAGCAGGGGCCAGTGATGGGGTGCTGGGGCAGGTGATTACAAGGCCAGCCACTGTGAGCAGGGTTCTGAGGGCACCTGGCCCCAGTCCTGGTATGAATCGTGATTATCCAGGGAACCCTTGGGGATGGATAGGATG
This sequence comes from Cacajao melanocephalus, assembly GCA_963573385.1. Classification (NCBI taxonomy): domain Eukaryota; kingdom Metazoa; phylum Chordata; class Mammalia; order Primates; family Pitheciidae; genus Cacajao; species Cacajao melanocephalus. Next base: position 4,059 of record CAUYLG010051821.1, on the reverse strand, counting down.
CCTCAAACTGTTGTCCCAAGGCCCACCGAGCCCAAGCAAGGCACATTTGAGGGAGGGTGGCTCTGGCCCTGGCAGAGCATCTTCAAGGCCCAGGTATCCATCCTGACTGCCACCCTGATCCTCTGATCCACTCTGTACCATCAGGGCTTAGAGTGCTTTGGGCTCTTACTCCAAGTCAGGGTCTCACTGCGATGCTTTAGTGCGTGGGCTCTGGAGCCAAACTGCCTGGATGCAAACCCCAGCTCCACCCTTCCTTGATGACTTGCTTTACCATTCAGGGCTTCAGTTTCCCCATCTGTAAAATGTTAATAATAAGAACAGTTTTGTGACAGGGCTGCCGGAGAACTAGAGGAGCTATAAGGGCTTGGAACAGGGCCTGCTCTGGCAAGTGTTCCACTGTGACATCCTGTCATCCCTAATTGACATAAGGTATGACTGGCATTCAAAAGTCCTTCAGACATAAACAACATGGTTTTATTTATTTATTCAGAGATGGAGGTCTCGCTGTGACACCTAGGCTGGAGTGCAGAGGTGAGATCAAGAATCACTGCAGCCTTGACCTCCTGGGCCCAACTGGTCCTCCCAGCTCAGCCTCCCAAGTAGCTGGGACCACAGGTACCCCCACCATGCCTGGCTAAATTTTTTTATCTTTGTAGAGACAAGGTCTCCTTGTGTTACCCAGGTTATTCTTGAACTTCTGGGCTCAAGTGATCCTCCTGCCTCAGCCAACCAAGGTACTGGGATTACAGGTGTAAGCACCTGGCCTGGTTTTATTTTTTATTGAGGTAAAACTCACCTAGCATAAAAGTAACCTTTCTAAAGTATACAATTCAATGGCATTTAGTAAGTTACATTCACATGCTATGCAGTGAATGTAACTTATTTAGCTCTTACACATTTAGCTATTTAGCTCCAACACATTTCCACCACCCCAAAGGGAAACCCCATACCTATTAACCGGTCACTTTCCTTCTTCCCTCTCCCCAGTCCCTATAAACCACTCATCAGCTCTCTCTCCCTATGGATTTTCTTGGACAAATTCTGGACATTTCATATAAATGCAATCATACAATGTTTATCTGTCTGTGTCTGCCTTCTTTCACTTAGCACAGTGACTTCAAGGTTCACCCACACTGTAGATCCTTATTCTTTTTTATGTCTGAATAATATTCCATTGTCTCGATATAGCACATTGTGTTGATCCATTCATCAGTGATGGACACTTGTTTTTGCCTCTTGCCAATGGAGAGCAGCATTGCTATGGACATTCATGTGCAAGTTTTTGTGTTGTCATTCCTTTTCCTTTCTCTTGGGCATATACGTAGGAGTGGACTCGCTGGGTCATACGGTAGCTTTATGTTCAACTTTTTAAGAAATTACCAAACTGTTTTTCACAGTGGATGCACCATTTGACATTCCCACCAACAATACCCAAGGGTTCTGATCTCTCCACATTCTCACCAACATTTATTTTCCATTTTTTAAGTTAGCCATCCTAGTGGGGGTGAATGGATAACAATTTTCAAGTGAAGGTAGGATGTGACTTCTTTTTTTTAACACAAGCATTGACCCCACAGCCTTGACCCTCTGTAAGCTCAACAAGGAGACTCAAGGAACAGACTGTGGCCAGGATTTCCTTTCTCTGGGCCTCAGTTTTCCCCTCTCAAAAGAGCTCTGTGGAAATGGCAGAGGGAAGAGGATGGAGATATTTTGCCCCTGAAATGGAATAGTGCAGATCCTTTCTGAGTCCCAGAGGAAGCAAAGATGAGTCATTCGGATAGATTCCCGTCCGTCTGCGGTTTCTCACCTACTCAGTAGTGAGAGGTCTGGCCCTGATGATCGAGTCAGCTCTTTGGGGCTGTTGTGTCAATGTCTTAAGAAAGCATCCCCAGCCTTCCCAGCCATCAGAAAGCTCTCAAGCCAGATCAGAAACATAGGAAGTCTCCTTCCGCCCAGCATTCAAGCTTCTCCAACCCAACCCTGAGCAGGGCCCCAGAGACCCTGAGGCCACATGGAACATTCCAGGCCCCCTCTGTTACTCAGGAGGAAACGCATTCCCACGTCAACTGCTTGTCTATTTCTTGCTGCCGTATTTTGCTCGCCTTCTGCTCAGAACGCCCTCCCCGGCTTCTCCATTCAGCCAGCCCCTGCAGCTCTGTGAATACGCATCACAGCACCATTCCCACAGGAAGCCTTCTCTGTGGCTCCACCTGGAGTTAGGGGTCCCTCCCTGATTCCTGTGCCCCCTCTGTCACAGCACCCTTTACCTTGTTTCGAGCACTTTCTACTTAACTAGCCTCCTCCACTGGGCTGTGAGTTCCTTGAGCAGGCACTATAGGACCCATCTAGGGGCCCGGCACTCAAGGCCACATCTGGGATGAAGAGCCCATCAGGGGTGGCCTGTGTGTGGCTGCCAGAAGCCTTGCGAGGCGTTTTCCTCCAGGAGCCAGCTCCTTCCTGTCGCAAGCGGGCTTGGCGGAGGGTCAGTCATGATGTCTGACTCCTTTTGAGCATGTGACCCAAGTTGAACAAATTCTGTGCTCCCTGCTGAGAACTTCAGGCATGAGAGAGCGACGCCAGGCTGGATAAGAGTTGACACCAAGTTGTTGTAACCTCCTCTTCCTGCTCTGTAGAAGCCCAGAGCTACCCAATTCCTGTCTTCCTGTGGGCTGATGGTTCAACTTCTCTTGAATTCTGTGAGGCATTCCAAATCTTGGAAATAAGCGCCTTTTCTTGCGAGAGGTTTGCCAGTGTCCACCTGTGTTGCTTTTCTCCAGAAAACCCTGGCAGATACAGCATATCCATTATTCTTTAATGCACACATTGCACAGATCGGTGAACAAATGAGCTAACTCTTGAGGGAATAGATGGCCAATCAGATGGGAACGACTGAAGAAAGAAAAGCCCCTCACAGCAGAGGGATCAGCGCTTGCAAAGATCCCTGGCAAGGATGCTCACAAGGCTTCGATGCTGGGGTGAAGGTGGTGGGAGGGTCCTAACTGCAGAAGCGTCTGCTATCATCTTAGCCTGCTTTACTTTACTGTACTGTGGTTGAATATAACACAGAGAAAAGATGTCCAGACCTCTGCAGCAGCTACGGTCGTGGAAGTGGGGAAGGCAGCTGGGAAATGAGACTTCAAGCGATGTTCCCCTTCCCAAGACATTGACGGGGAACCTGTGGTGCAGGGCAGGGCCCGAGAGCAAGCAGAGGTCCCCGCTGGGAAATCAAAGGTTTGGTTCAGCCAACAGCCTGCTGCATCAGAGAGAGCTGTCTTACTTCAATAAAAATGGATAATCTCTTCCTTAAGTCTTTCAAAAGGTGGGCTCCAGATGAATTAAAGGCCTAAATGTGAATGTTAAAATAATAAAGCCAATCAAAAAAGCATAAGAAGGTATCTTTGTGCCTAAAAAGGAATGATTCTTCTCCAAAAGACCCTGAGAGCACAAGACAGAAGGAGACAAATATGAAGAATTTGACTGCATGAAAGCTGAGGATTCCCGTTCACCCAGGGCACCGCCGGCCACTGCAGCAGACGGAGGACACATGGGATGACACTGCAAAGAATAAAACTAGGGGAGGGAGGGATAGCATTAGGAGAAATGCCTACTGTAGATGACGGGGGATGGATGCAGCAAACCACCACAGCACGTGTATACCTACGTAACAAACCTGCATGTTCTGCACAGGTACCCCAGAACTTAAAGTACAATGATAAAAAAAGAGTAGAACTGATGAGTGGTTTTTACTTGGAATACACACAGAACTCTTACCAAACAACAAGAAAGAAAATCAAAGGTCTGATAGAAAGATAGCCAAAGGTTGTGAAAGGCAGAAGAGAGGTCCAAATGGTTAACAAGAGTAAGGAGATTTGCAAACTCCTTAGTACAAGGGACTGGTAGCTTTTTTTTTTTTTTTTTTTTTTTTTTTTTTTTTTTTTTTTTTTTTTTTGGGGTTTTTTGTTTTTTTTTTTTTTTTTTTTTTTGTTTTTTGTTTTGGTTGGGGGGGGTGTTTTTTTTTTTGTGTGTGGGGGGGGGGGGTCCCGGGGAGGAACAGGAATA
>CAUYLG010051820.1:0-42395 GCA_963573385.1 Cacajao melanocephalus | reverse complement strand
AGAATTCATTCAGGTAAACAGCTGCACCCTCTGTACCCCTTAAGTGGCAAAGAAGCTGTTATAGTCTTCTGAAAATTATCACTATGAGTGCTATAATTCTGAATGTAATGTCTCTTAATTAGAATTCATACAAGAACCATGAAATAAATAAATAAATAAATAATAAAACTTCAACTGAAAGACACTGCCTGTTTTCTGTAGTCTCCTCAAGATTCCTAGATAGACTCCTGTTGGCCTATCAGATGACTGTTGAATGGATTGGCCAGGCCTGAATCTTGTGCCCACCCACTCCACCAATTCTAAGTCACAGTGTGCTCAGAGAAGGGGAGACCAGTGGTTTTCCAGTGGGAGAAGATGAGTGCTGTTACCAGAAAAAAGAGTGCCGAGCAGGCATAAGCAATGGATGTCCATTGCATGATCATGTTAAATATGATGATGACAGTAAGAAACAGGAAGTACGAATGCCTCGGAGAGTCTCAACATTTTCAGATGATATTACAAGAAACATTGATTTTAGACTCTCTCTCTCCTTCACAAATTCCCTACAAAATTTACCTCAAATTAATCACTCCTTATGGTAACTGTTCTGTGTGTTTACTTAACTGATTTAAGTGACTGATATCTTCATCAAATCATTATCCTAAAGCCATTAATAAACATTCTTTGTATATGTAGCTGTATAAGAAAATTATAAATACAGACAGAGCATTGACTCTCTAAAAGAGCAATAAAAGGACAGGCGTGGTGGCTAACACCTGTAATCTCAGCACTTTGGGAGGCTGAGGCAAGTGGATCACCTGAGGTCAGGAATTCAAGACCAGTGTGGGAAGCATGGTAAAACTTCATCTCTACTAAAAATACAAAAATTAGCCAGCCATGGTGGCACACACCTGTAATCCCAACTACTAAGGAGGCTGAGGCAGGAGAATCGCTTGAACTTGGGAGGCAGAGGTTGCAGTGAGAGGTAATGGTGCCATTGCACTTTAGCCTGGGCAACAGAGTGAGACTCCACCTCAAAAAAAAAAAAAAAAAAAAAGAGAGAGAGAGAGCAATAAAGGACTTATGAGGCAACATACCAGCTTTGAATGTTATATATCATGAACTTAAAATTGCAAAAATTGATTGTACTATGTGTGAAGTATATCTCAATTTTAAAAATTGTTTTTTCAAAAAAAAGACTTAAATAAGAAGTTGCATTAGTTCCTAGGCAATGTGACATATGCATTTAGTAGTGTGATGGAATTTGCATATTTAAACAGAATAGATGGAAGGCAATGCTGTCATTCTTTTCCACTTCATCATAGAACCCTTCAAAGATTTAGCTATTGTCCTCATCACTTTGTTTATATTTACTTGGCAATGCCACATATTCTTAGACAACATAACTTCTTTTAAAATGGCCTTTGGGATTCTTCTCCTACCCTCAATATTTTGCTAACTTTTTCTCACACTTTTTCTCTATCTTATACCACTTACAAAACCAATAATTTTTTGTGCCTGATGTCTTGGGGGGCCATTTTAACCTATATCTAGAAGAAGACTATCCAAAGACTCTAAAGCTATATGACAGGTTCTTTCAATAAAGGTCCCGAAAAGTATGAGAATTAGAATAGGCAATGGGAATGCAACAGGGATGCCTAAAAGAGTTGACAGGGAAAGGAACTTTTTTATTTATTTATTTTTTATTTTTTTAGAGATGGGGTCTTGCTATATTGCCCAGGCTGGAGTGCAGTGGCTATTCACAGGTGCGATCCCACTACTGGTCAGCACAGGAGTTTTGACCTGCTGGGTTTCCAACCTGGGCCGGTTCACCCCTCCTTAGGCAACCTGGTGGTCACCACTTCCAGGAGGTCACCATATTGATGCCGAACTTAGTGCGGACACCCAATTGGCATAGCGCACTACAGCCCAGAACTCCTGGACTTAAGAGATCCTCCAGCCTCAGCCTCCCGAGTTGCTGGGATTACAGGCACGCACCACTGCGCCCAGCACTTTTTTTTCCCTTTTTTTTTTTTGAGACAGAGTCTTCCTCTGTTGCTCGGGCTGGAGCACAGCGGTTTGATCTCGGCTCACTGCAACCTCCATCATCTCCTGGGTTCCAGCGAATCTCCTGCCTTAGCCTCCCGAGTAGCTGGGATTACAGGCACACAACACCACGTCCGGCTAATTTTTATATTTTTAGTAGAGACAGGGTTTCACCATACTGACCAGGCTGGTCTCGAGCTCCTGACCCTTAGGTGACCTGCCTGCCTAGGCCTCCCAAAGTGCTAGGATTATAGGCGTTAGCTACCCCTCTCAGTCAGGAACTTTCTCGTATTGACTTTAAGGCCTGACATTTGAACATTTCAAAATATAGTACATTTCTTTTTTATATCAACAATATATTTTAAGGCATAAATGACAACTTTAGAGTCACCTTTTATTTTAATCCAAACCAGCCTTATCCATGCTGACCACCCCATACTTATCGACTGGTCCATATCCTGCATAATAGGTGGTTGCTTCTCCAGCATCTATTCGACTCTTCCTTCACTGGTTAGCAGTCGTTTATTACAGGGTTGACTATTTCTCAGGCTCTGACGACAGGGAGTGGTTCATGGGCAGACACAAGAGCATAGTTGATTCAATCATGCTTAAGACTGGAGATTTTGGTTCAATGACTAGGGGAGGGAAACCTATCTGTTTTCCCAGAAGGTGCAGTAATGTGAATGTGAGACCTACAACTGCTACAGCCATTTGGCTACCACAAGGAAAACCCCACTAAGAATAAAAGCTACATCAGGAAGTGAGCAGAGCAGCTCACAGACACATGGAGCCGGTGCTCTGATCAAACCATGCATGAGGCCCACATCAGACATTTCAACTATGCAAGAGTCAAGAAATTCTCTTTAGTTATTTATGCAGGTTGAAGTTTTGTGTTTTTTAAAAATCGGAACTTACTTAAATCACCTTTAACTATTACAATCCTTCAGTACAATATTTTTCACAGCATTATTGAGGTATAATTAATAGTAAGTAAACGGAATATATTCAAGTGTATGATTTGATAAGTTTTGACATATATATATATACATATACACCTACCTGTGCAATCATCTCCACAATCAGAACAATGAACATATCCATCATCCTCAAAGGATTCCGTGCCCTTTTGGAATCCCTCGCCTCCATCACTGTCCTCCCAGACTTTCTGTCTTACAGACTAGTTAACATTTTCTAAAATGTTATATAAATGAAATAATATAGTATATTCTTTCTTTGTCTGGCTTTTCTCATTCAGCACAATATTTTGAGACTCATTCATGTTGTTGCTTGTATCTTTGTTCCTTTTTGTCACCAAGTAGCCTTTTTTTTTTTTGAGATGGAGTCTCAGTCTGTCACTCAGACTGGAGTGCAGTGGCATGCCATCTTGGCTCACTGCAACCTCCGTCTCTGGGGTTCAGGTGATTCTCCTGCCTCAGCCTCCTGAGTTTCTTAGAGCAGAATGATGCTCCAAGAAAACTATGTTGTGCTTTTATTTGATGTTCAATTTACGGATAAACTGAATAATATATCCCTTTAGTTTTAGACAATATGTTCACATGCAGAATTTTTTTACAAGATTAATCTTTTGTAATCCTTCCACAACTTGCTCGAACCTTCAGTTTTATCCTAACTTAAAACTATCCTGCCAGGCGTGGTGGCTTACATCTGTAATCCAAGCACTTTGGAGGCCAAGGTGGGCAGATCACCTGAGGTCGGGAGTTCAAGACCAGCCTGACCAACATGGTGAAACCCCGTCTTTAAAAACAGCAACAACAACAACAACTATCCTTTAGCCCTCTAAACTAGGCAAAAAAAAAAAAAAAAAAAAAAAATCCAGTCTCATGCCTTCTTTTTAAAAAAATTACTTATTTTGTTTTGTTTTTGTTTTGCTTTTTTGAGGCAGGGTCTTGCTCTGTTGCCCAGGCTGGAGTGCAGTGGCATGATCTCGGCTCACTGCAACCTTTGCCTCCTGGGTTCAAGCAATTCTCCTTCCTCAGCTACCGGAGTAGCTAGAATTGTTTCCTGAGTAGCTAGAATTTCAGGCATGTGCCACCACACCTGGCTATTTTTTTTGTGTTTTTAGTAAAGACGGGGTTTCACCATGTTGGCCAGGTTGGTCTCAAACTCCTGACCTTTTTTTTATTTTTATTTTTTTATTTTTTTAATAAAGACGGGATTTCACCATGTTGGTCAGGCTGGTCTTGAACTCCTGACCTCAGGTGATCTGCCCGCCTTGGCCTCCAAAGTGTTTGGATTACAGGCGTGAGCCACCATGCCCAGCCACTCCTGACCTTAAGTGATCCACCTGCCTTGGCCTCCCAAAGTGCTAGGATTCCAGGCATGAGCCCCCACGCATGGCTTTCATGCCTTCTTATAATCTTTTACCAAAAGCACATTCTATTTTCTTTATACACCTTGCACGAAGAACTGTTTTTCCAATATTCCCAAGTGAATGTTGCACTGTTACTTTTTTTTTTTTTTTTTTGAGGTGGAGTCTCGCTCTGTTACCCAAGCTGGAGTGCAGTGATGTGATCTTGGCTCACTGCAACCTCCACCTCCCAGGTTCAAGTGATTCTCGCGCCTCAGTCTCCCAAGTAGCTGGAGCTACAGGTTTGTGCCACCATGCCTGGCTAATTTTTGCATTTTTAGTAGAGAAGGGGTTTTGCCATGTTGACCAGGCTGGTCTTGAACTCCTGACGTCAGGTGATCCCCCCACCTTGGACTCCCAAAGTGCTGGGATTACAGGCATAAGCCACTATGCCCAGTCTTTTTTTTTTTTTTTTTTGACAGAGTCTTGCTCTGTCGCCCGGGCTGGAGTACAATAGCGAGATCTTGGCTCACTGCAACCTCCGCCTCCCAGGTTTAAGCGATTCTCCTGCCTCAGTCTCCTGAGTAGCTGGGACTACAGGTGTGTGTCACCATGCCCAGCTAATTTTTTTGTATTTTTTAGTAGAGATGTGGTTTCACCATGTTGGCCAGGATGGTTTCAATCTCTTGACTTTGTGATCCACCCACCTGGGACTCCCAAAGTGCTGGGATTACAGGCGTGAGCCACCACGCCTGGCCCTGTACTTGGTTTAATGCTGTGCTGTTGCCATCTTAAAATTCTTAGTAATTTTTATTTTGCACTGGATTCCACAAATTAAGTGCAGACAAAAATGTCACCTGACAAAATGTCATGTTTATTATGGATATAGGTGATCTGGGAGAATGTGGCTGGAGTGTGAGGTTAATTTCTGAACTCCAGTCTAGACATTGATGAAGCACACCTAAAAGAAAATTTGAGGCCGGGCATGGTGGCTCACGCCTGTAATCCCAGCACTTTGGAGGCCAAGGCAGGTGGATCACCTGAGGTCAGGAGTTCAAGACCAGCCTGACTAACATGGTGAAACCCCGTCTTTATAAAAAGAAAAAAAGAAAAAAAAGAATATTTGAAACCCAACAAGTACACACACTGCCCTCTCACTGGTCCTAGTAGAAAAGAAAGACCATCTATCAATGGTCCTGGCTTGGAGAATATCTGGTCTCTTTCTTCTTTGTCCTTTTTTTTTTTTTTTTTTGAGATGGAGTTTTGCTCTTGCCGCCCAGGCTGGAGTGCAGTGGAACAAATTGGCTCACTGCAACCTCCACCTCCTGAATTCAGGCAATTCTCCTGCCTCAGCCTCCCAAGTAGCTGGGATGATAGGCACCTGCCACCACACCTTCCAAAGTGCTGGGATTACAGGCATGAGCCACCACACCTGGTGGAGGATCTGCTCTTTCTTCTTGGCCAGTCAAGGTGGCTCACACCTGTAATCCCAATACTTCAGGAGGCCGAGGCAGGTGGATCACCTGAAGTCAGGAGTTCAAGATCAGCCTGGCCAACATGGTGAAACCCCGTCTCTAACTAAAGATACAAAAATTAGCTGGGCATGGTGGCAGGGACCTGCAACTCCAGCTACTTGGGAGGCTGAGGCAGAAGAATCGCTTGAACCCAGGTGGTGGAGGTTGCAGTGAGCTGAGATCGCGCCACTGCACTCCAGCCTGGGTGACAAGAACAAAACTCTGTCAAAGAAAAAAAAAAAGAGAGAGAGAGAGAGAAAAGAAGAAAGAAACCAGATTCTCCAAGACAGGACTATTGATAGATCATCCTTATCCAGTGGAGGAACATGTCCCACATCAACCAGGTACCCTAACCACCTGTCTTGTGAGAAGAAAGTCATTAAGCAGAGATCAAGAGTAATTATGAGCCTGAGAAACATGGAAAAAGGCAATTCTCCCTCTCTCTCTCTCTCTCTCTCTCTCTTTGAGACACAGTCTCACTGTATCACACAGGCTGGAGTTCAGTGGTGCAATCTTGGTTCACTGCAATCTCCACTTCCTGGGTTCAAGTGATTCTCCTGCCTCAGTCTCCCAAGTAACTGGGATTACATGCACCTGCCAACATGCCCGGCTACTTTTGTATTTTTAGTATTGACAGGGTTTCATCATGTTGGTCAGGCTGGTCTCAAACTCCTGACATCAACGGATCCATCCGCCCTCAGCCTCCCAAAGTGCTGGGATTACAGGCGTGAGCCATAGTGCCCCACCAAGGCATTTCTCTTTAACAGGCATCCTCAGTCAAAGTTCTTCTGGTTACAAGTGACAAATGTAAGTAAACTAGCTCAAATGGAACAGGAAGTTTGGGGAAGGTGTGGCAGATACTGTTTTCTATGCATCACCTCTCCCCTCCCCCTCCCCTCTACCCTCTTTCCCTGCTGATTTTAATCAGGGACAGGGAGGAAATTCACTGATCTCAGAGAAGCAGACGTCCTTGCCAGGCCCATGAGTCATACTTGGTCTAAGGTGATCATGGAAACTCAATTTTCCTTTACCAGACACTTACTCTTCCAACCTCCCTTGCAGGTAGTGTAGACAAGTGACACAGTTCTATCCAATGAGATAAGGAAGTCTGTGGGGCCTCTGAAAATGAGGGATTTTTCTTCAGCAAAAATTGAGCCCTTTTACTTCTGCTCCTTTCCCAATTACTTGATGCAATAAATGGAGGACATGATGTCTGGAGCCATGGGAGCTATTTTGAGACCATGAAGCAACAAGCAAAAGAATGAAGAGTCAACATGCTGAGTGACATAAAGATGGAAAGACCCTAGGTCTTTGGTAACATGGCTGAGCTGAAGAAACCCTGGCTCTACCTAACTCCAGACTCTTTTTCCTTTGAAATGGGATCTTGCTCTGTCGCCCAGGCTGGAGTACAGTGGTACAATCACAAGTCACTGCAGACTTGACCTCCTGGGTTCAAGTAATCCTGCTGCCTCAGCCTCCCCGGTAGATGGGTCTACAAGTGCACACCACTGTGCCTGCTATTTTTTTTTTTGGTAGAGACAGGTTCTTGCTCTGTTGCCTAGGCTGGTCTTGAATTCCTGGGCTCAAGCAAGCCTCCTGTTTTGGCCTCCCAAAATGCTGGGATTACAGGTGTGAGCCACTGTAACCAGCCCAGACATCTTAAGGAAACAACACGTGCCAGTGGTTCAGGTCACTATCGTTTAGATTTTCTTACTTGCAGGGAAGTACATCTTAATTCATACAGACTGTAACATATTCATTGTGAGTCTCAAAGGACCCCAGGACAGCTCCTCCTGAAGATCAGGAGGCAGGAACTAGAAGCAGTCATACCCCTCCCTCTTTTCCAGTCTCATCTCTGCTTCTGGGAATCTGGATCCTTTGCACTTTCTACAGACCAGTTTCCACCAATCCAACATTCACAAGGCAAAGACTTCCCTATCTACATTTCCTGATCCAAGAGACCAACCAACGCAGGCTGCAGCTAGCTCCTCAGGCTAATTCCAAAGTCCACAAAAGAGAATATGCTTGACCCAGTTGTGAGTCATGTATACTCTGTCCCAGTTAATGCCATAGGGGCAAAGTCATCACCCAAACATAGCTGCCTGGGGCCCATCCCTGAAGGGTATGCCTCTGAGTGTAGGAAATTCTCGGAGAAAAGGCATGCATGGTCTAAACGATAACCCTAAAGTGCCTACTATATTTCCTGAGGCAGAGAGGAAGGGAGATGAGTCAGGTTAGGTAAGTTAGGGAGTGGGTGGGAAGAGGACATTCAGCCTAAGAAGAAGGAACAGATTTTTTTCTTTTCTTTTCTTTTCTTTTTGAGATGAAGTCTCGCTCTGTTGTCCAGGCTGGAGTGAGGTGGCACGATCTTGGCTCCTTGCAACCTCCACCTCCCTGATTCAAGCGATTCTCTTGCCTCAGTCTCCCAGGTAGCTGGGATTATAGGCGCAGGCCATCACGGCTGACTAATTTTTGTATTTTTAGTAGAAACAGGTTTCACCGTGTTGGCCAGGCTGGTCTCAAACTCCCGACCTCAAGTGATCCACCTGCCTTGGCCTTCCAAAGTGCTGGGATTATAGATGCAAACCATCGTACCCAGCAAGAAGGAACGTATTCTAACAGTAGGTGGAAAGCTGAGAGAGGTAAGAGGTAGGTAGGAGGTAGCTGAGAAATTCCTCAATTAGGAAGTCAAGATTCCGGAGGGCATGGTGGCTTAAGCCTATAATCCCAGCATTTGGGAGGCCAAGATGGGCAGATTCCTTTAGCTCAGGAGTTCAAGACCAGTCTGGGCAACATAGTGAGACCTTGTCTCTATAAAAAATAAAATACAAAAACAGTAGCAGCCAGGCACAATGGCTCAGGCCTGTAATCCCAGCACTTTAGGAGGCTGGGGCAGGAGGCTGGGGAAGGTGGAGTTCAAGACCAGCTTGGATGACATGATGAAACCCCTTCTCTACTAAAAATACAAAATTAGCTGGATGTGGTGGTGCACGCCTGTAGTCCCAGCTATTCAGGAGGCTGAGACAGGAGAATCGCTTGAACCCAGGAGGCAGATGCTGCAGTGAGCCGAGATCCCACCACTGCATTCCAGCCTGGGCTAGACAGAGCGAGACTACATCTCAAAAACAAAAACAGCAGCCATAGGCTGGGTGTGGTGGCTCACACCTGTAATCCCAGCACTCTGGGAGACTGAGGTGGGTGGATCGCTTGAGCTTAGGAATTCAAGACCAGCCTGGGCAACAGTGAAACCCTGTCTCTACAAAAGTTACAAAAGTTAGCCAGGTGTGGTGACACATGCCTATGGTCCCAGCTACTCAGGAGGCTGAGGCAGGAGGATTGCTTGAGCCTAGGAGGCAGAGGTTACAGTGAGCTGAGATCGAACTGAAACTGCCTTTGCAAAATTATGACTGAGACAGTGAAAGAGATCTAATTTAACCAACTCCATCTTGCTTCTAACCTCCAAGCTGTCCTTGTTCATTCCTGGGTGAACCTACCTTGGGAGAAATTAGTTTATAGTTTAAACAAAGACAGTAACAGCCTTTTCCCAAAGCGGACCTCCTTCTTACCTGAGGACTGGATTGCCTTTGTAGAAATAACATTAGCCACAAGATTAGAAATTACAGTTTAGGCCGGGTGTGGTGGCTCACGCCTGTAATCCCAACACTTTGGGAGGCTAAAGTAGGCGGATCACCTGCAGTCAGGGAGAACCAGCCTGGCCAACACAGTAAAACTCTGTCTCTACTAATGATACAAAAAAAAAAAAAAGCCAGGAATGGTAGCACACACTTGTGATCCCAGCTACTCTCGAGGCTGAGGCAGGATAATCACTTGAACCCAGGAGGCGGAGGTTGCAGTGAGCTGAGATCGAACCACTGCACTCCAGCCTGGGCTACAAGAGTGAAACTCTGTCTCAAAAAAAAAAAGTTATGGTTTAGGTGTCAAGCGCTGAAAGCTACAAGATTCTGACTCACCCTAAACTGCTCCTAAGATCAGTGTTTGAGGTATTTTGCAGACCCTGCACTTGATGGATCAGCTGGCACCACCCAGATCAATAGACTGGCTCATCTGATCTTGTGGCCCCCGACTCAGGAACTGACTCAGCATGAGAAAACAGCTTGGAGTCCCTATGATTTCATCCCTGACAAATCAGCACTCCCGGCTCACCGGCTTCCCCCAACCCACCAAGTTATCCTTAAAACCTCTGCTCCCCGAGTGCTCTGGGGGAGAATGATTTGAGTAATAATAAAACTCCGGTCTCCCGCACAGCTAGCTCTGCATGAATTAGTGTTTCTCTATTGTAATTCCCCTGTCTCGATGAATCCTCTCTGTCTAGGGAGCAAGGAAGGTGAACCCCTTGGGCGGTTACAACACCACTGCACTCCAGCCTGAGTGGTAGAATAAGACCCTGTCTCAAAAATCAAAAGAAACTAATAAACAAAACAGTAGCCAGGCGTGGTGCTGTGCGCCTGTGCTCCCAGCTACGTGGGAGGCTAAAGTGGGAGGACCGTCTGAGCTGGGGAGTTCTAGGCTGCAATGAGTCGAGATCATGCACCTGCACTCCAGCCTGAGCAACAGAGCGAGCCTCTAACTCATTACAAAAAAAAAAAAAGTTATTCTCCTAAGGAGGTTTTTTTTTTTTTTTTTTTTTTTGGAGACGGAGTCTCGCTCTGTTGCCCAGGCTGGAGTGCTGTGGCGCAGTCTGGGCTCATTGCAACCTCCGCCTCCCAGGTTCAAGTGATTCTCCTGCCTCAGCCTCCCAAGTAGCTGGGATTACAGGCGCCTGCCACCACGCCTGGTTAATTGTTTGTATTATTAGTAGAGACGGTTTCACCATGTTGGCCACGCTGGTGGTCTCGAACTCCTGACCTCCTGATCCACCCACTCTACTAATAATACAAAACAAAACAAAAAAAATAGTTGGAAGTGGTAGCGCACGCCTGTAATCCTTCGGCCTCCCAAAATGCTGGGATTACAAGCATGAGCCAGGACTTTTCTTGAATGAGGAGCGAGGAAGAGGTGGGAAGAGTAATAAGGAAGGAAGGATTGGCCCTAGAGAAGAAAAGTTGTCACTGAGGAAACACTGGGTAGGATTAGCCCATCCCCCACTCCCTCCCCTCCCCGCCCAAAGAGTGAAAATCAGGCCGTCCGGTTATTTTAGGCTGAAGTCCCAAAGATAACTGTATTGGTGTGTGTTCCCGGCAATCCCTGGCAAAAACATTTTTATCTAGAAAAAGGTCACTGAAGCAGATTGGGTCGGCCTTGATCGTGGTCCCCACGGGGATCAGAAAACTGCACTGGAGGCCGGAACGTCGCCCCGAGGGTGGCCGGGTTTCCACGCAGCCGACCCTGATTAGGATTGCAGGGCGGTGAAGGTGGGGGCGAACCATTCCGAGAAGGGCGAGCGGGAGCCGGGGTCAGCGCGGGGAGAAGGGCGTGATTTCCACCCTCTTTCCCCGCTCCCCGTGTGCTGGGAACAGCCAAGGGCGGGGAGGATGCGCTGGCGAGAGGCTAGCCCGGGGAAGCTGAAGGATGTTTGTAGAAAGTGCCGGAAGGAAGTCAGGGAAGCAAGATAGCTGGGGCTTTGGAGGAACAGCCGGACAATTCTGGGAACCCAGGAGCGAGGTCTCTCTGGATCCAGCTTTCCCTCCTGCCCTCCCTCTTTCCCAGCGGTCCTGGGTGGTTCAGGCTGCCGCGCTCTGCGCGGGCACCTTCAGCCGCTTGTGCGCCTGCGCTGTCCGCTGCAGCCCATCCAGGACTGGATAGTCATGACTGCGCACCGGAAGCGCTCAGCAAATGTTTCTATCATGAATAAGCGAATGGAAGAAAGGACCCGAGACACAAAGAAATGCACTCTCGGTCAGGAAGGGGTTGCTCAAGGAGGACAGTAACTTTTACACCTGTTTCATCTCTGCCCCATTAAATATTACTGATGGAGGCAGGAAAAATGGTTGAACCCGCTGACCAACTGGCAATTTCCCAAAAGTATTTGTAGGAAGGTTACTTTAGTTTAAATGGAATTTTAAGGCTCACGCTTGTAATCGCAGCACTTTGGGAGGCCAAGGCTGGATGATTGCTGGAGCCCAAAGTTGGAGACCAGCCTGGGCAACAAAGGGAGACCTCATCTCTACAGTAAAATGAAAAATTAGCCTTGTGAGGTGGTGTGCACCGGTAGTTCCCACTACTCAGGAGGCTAAGCCAGGAGGATCACTTGAGCCCAGGAATTTGAGGCTGTATTGAGCTATGACTGTGACACTGCACTCCAGCCTGGGCAGCAGAGTCAGACCTTGTGAATGAATGAGGGAATGAATGAAGGAAGGAATGAATGAAGGAAGGAAGGAATGAAGGAAGGAAGGAATAAATGAATGAAATTTTTTGGGCCAGCCTGCATTGAGCTGATTGTGACATTGCACTCCAGCCTGGGCAACAGAGTGAGAGCCTGTCTCAAATTAAATAGATAAATAAATAAATATGTAAATGTGTGTGTATGTGTGGTGTGTGTGTGTGTGTGTGTGTGTGTCTTAAGAATGGAATATTTTTTGGCCAGGTGTGGTGGTTCACGCCTGTAATCCCAGCACTTTGGGAGGCAGAGAAGGGCGGATCACCTGAGGTCAGAAGTTGGAGACCAGCCTAGCCAACACGGTGAAACCCCATCTCTACTAAAAATACAAAATTAGCAGGGCTTGGTGCGCGTGCCTGTAATCCCAACTACTCAAGAGGCTGAGGCAGGAGACTTGCTTGAACCTGGGAGGCGGAGGTTGCAGTGAGCTGAGATCTTGCCACTGCACTCCAGCCTGGGTGACAGTGAGAGACTGTTTCAAAAAAAAAAAAATGGAATTTTACCTGTAAGCCTAAAAATATAAAATAAGCCGGGTGTAGTGGCTCACACCTGTAATCCCAGCACTTTGGGAGGCTGAGACGGGTCGATCACCTTAGGTCAGGAGTTCAAGACCAGCCCGACCAACATGGTAAAACCCTGTCTCTAAAAAAAAAAAAAAAAAAAAAGAGATAAAATACATGAAAAAAATTAAACTATAAAACCAATAGTTTCCCTCCTGCTCCTCCCTCCATGCCATTTTTCCTGATGAGCTGGTTTTGAAAAACACTCATCTACTGCCACTCCAAAGTTACTGGTAAAGAACTGAGGCAGAGTTGAAACTGTAAGTGGCCTGCAAAACCCAAAATATTTTCTATCTGGCCCTCTACAGAAAAAGTTTGCTGATTTCTGGACTGGAATTCTCAGCAGTTCTTTTTTTTTTAAAGATGGAGTTTCACCATGATAGCCAGGCTGGTCTTGAACTCCTGACCTCAGGTGATCCACCCACCTCGGCCTCCCAAAGTGCTAGGATTACAGGCATGAGCCACCATGTCCGGCCAGGTCTTTTGGTTTTAAATACTGGGGTCTGAGTCAGGCATGTGAGGGGTGAGTGGGGAGAGGAGACAGGACTCCGCAGACACTGGAGTCCTTTGGTTAAAGGCCTAGAAACTGGCCGGTGCGGTGGCTCACACTTGAAATCCCAGCACTTTGGGAGGCCAAGGCAGGCAGATCGCTTGAGGTCAGTAGTTCAAGACCAGCCTGCCAGCATGGTGAAACCCCATCTCTATTAAAAATACAAAAATTAGCTGGGTGTGGTGGTGCACACTTGTAATCACAACTACTTGGGAGGCTGAGGCGGGAGGACCACTTGAACACAGGAGGCAGAGGTTGCAGTGAGCCAAGATTGCCCCACTGCACTACAGCTTGGGTGACAGAATGAGACTCCCTCTCAAAAAAAAAAAAAAGGCCCAGAAACTAAGGACACAATCAGGGCCAGCTT
The DNA here is from genome assembly GCA_963573385.1 of Cacajao melanocephalus. Lineage (NCBI taxonomy): Eukaryota > Metazoa > Chordata > Mammalia > Primates > Pitheciidae > Cacajao > Cacajao melanocephalus. The sequence goes on along the minus strand of CAUYLG010051820.1, from coordinate 28,734 downwards.
TAAGCAGTTTAGAAAAAGGGCAGGCCTAATGTAAGGTATTCCATGGTAATTACAAAATCAAGAATGTGGGAAGTAGAAAAGTTCCTTTTTAAAGTTTCTTGTGGCTGGGCACAGTGGCTCAGGCCAGTAATCCCAGCACTTTGGGAGGCCGAGGTGGGCGGATCACAAGGTCAAGAGATCAAGACGATCCTGGCCAAATGGTGAAACTCCGTCTCTACTAAAATACAAAATTAGCTGGGCACGGTGGTGCACGCCTGTAGTCCCAGCTACTCGGGAGGCTGAGGCAGGAGAATTGCTTGAACCCAGGAGGTGGAGGTTGCAGTGAGCTGAGATCGCACCACTGCACTCCAGCCTGGCGCCTGGTGACAAAGCAAGATTCTGTCTCAAAAAAAAAAAGTTTCTTGTTAAAGAATAAATCATAAATGTGCTAATAACTATTTGTTAAGCCCTATCCTATGTAGCTGTTAGACATGCCATGCTTACAGGCACCTAATATATTCTATGTCCTTGTACTTTAACCAAGATATCTGTGCTGGATGTGCTGACAGGCATGTCCCAGCTCGCCATTGCTTTTACCTGTTTTAAAAAGTTTTAAGTTGTTAGCCAATCGGGTTTTAGTTTAGATTGTGACGTGTGGCTCCAGCCAACGGAGATCAAACAGCAGTAAGGATGACCCCAAATGCATAAGGGACAAGTGTGTCTGCTTTTCCTTTGTTCGTTGCACTCTCGTGGCAAAATGGCTAGCGAGAGTACCTTTCCTGCAGTGCAGGAAGTAAAACAAGTAAAAAATTGCCTTGCTGAGAGATCCGTTGTCTCAGTGCTGATTTTTCTTTGCAGCACCAAGCACCTGTTTCCAACAAAGAACAAACCAACTTTCTGAGGCTCTCCTATGTTCTAATCACTGTTCTGGGCATGGTAGGGGATCATAAACAAATTTCTAGGATGCTACACAAGAGAGTCACAATGCTGTGCAATGCACACACCATAAATTATGAGAACAGTCTGGGAATTATGGTTGACACCGTCAGCTTCTCACAAGCCCCTGACCTTCCTCCTGTTATATTAGTTAACACTGAACACTTACTCTGTGTCAAGCGCTATGCTAAATATGTTTCAATACTATTTCCTCTACAGGACAGCTTTTAGTATTATCCTGATTTTGCAGATGAGAGAACAGGCTTAGAAAGACTAATGTCACACAGCTAGGAAATGGTTGGAGTCAGGATTCAAACTCCAATCAGCCTACTTTCAGAATGAGTTTGTTATGCAGTGCACTGTATGCCAGTGACTACAGCTGGGTATATCATAGTGCATGTAATGTCTGCAAGAATGATACAGAGTATCATTCCGGGGCCAACCAGGAAAGGAGAAACCACTATGAGCACTTGAAAGAAAGGAAGTTTAATTCAGAGAAGTTGTGATAGAAAATTTCAGAAGGGCCAGGTGTGATGGCTCGTGGCTGTAATCCCAGCACTTTGGGAGTTTGAGGCAGGCGGATCACCTGAGGTCAAGAGTTCGAGACCAGCCTGGCCAACATGGAGAAACCCCGTCTCTACTAAAAATACAAGAATTAGCCAGACATGCTGGTGGGCACCTGTAATCCCAGCCACTCAGGAGGCTGAGGCAGGAGAATCCCTTGAAGCCGGGAGGTGGAGGTTGCAGTGAGCCAAGATCATGTCATTGCACTCCAGCCTGGGTGACAAGAGTGAGACTCAATCTCAAAAAAAAAAAAAAAAAAAAATTTCAAGATGGCAATGGCAGAGCATTAAACAAATCATCAAATCATAGGTCCTTTTGAGCTGGGAGCCTATGTGACTTTACCAGTAACACTCCTGTGAAACTGGCCCTGATAAGAAATTCCTCACATAATTACTTCCGAGAAGTGATACTGCAGGTTAGGGAAGGGAGAGACAATTTACTGACCACATATCTCTGGTATGCCTTTTTTGCTACGTACATGTATTACTGCAATAATTTTTTTTTTGAGACGGAGTTTCGCTCTGTTGTCTGGAGTGCAATGGCACGATCTCAACTCACTGCAACCACCGCCTCCCAGGTTCAAGCGATCCTACTGCCTCAGCCCCGCTAGTAGCTGGGATTACAAGCATGCTCCACTATGCCTGGCTAATTTTTGTATTTTTAGTAGAGACGGGGTTTCACCATGTTGGCCAGGCTGGTCTCAAACTCCTGACCTCAGGTGATCCACCTGCCTTGGCCTCCCAAAGTGCTGGGATTACAGGCTTGAGCCACTGTGCCCGGCCTATTGCAATAATTTTTAAATAATTCACTCATAGTGGATTTGAGCAGAGATATACCTACTACATTGAAGAGGTAGAAAGGCTTCTAGGTTTGCAGTACTCAACATAGTGGGTGGATCAATGCTATGGACCTACTTCAAGAAAGAAGGTCATTGGAAAGGGGTTGACTGGCAACAAATGCTTAGAAAAGGAGATGCCAAGAAAGCCAACGTTGACAGCTCTCACCTGAGCTTTGTCTTGGGGGTGATCTGTCTCATAAACACCAGAATTTTGTCTTGAGAGTTTCATGATTTTTACAAGAACTTTTTTTCCAAACATTTACAGAGACTGTATATATGTATATGTGTGTATATAGTAGTCCCCCACCCCCTCCCTGTATCTCCTGGGGCTACATCCAGCAGCCCCAGAGGATGCCTGAAGCTGCTTATGGTACCAAACTCTATATATACTATGTTTTTCCTATACATACAAATTAGACACAGTAAGAGATTAACAACAATAACTAATAATAAAATAGAACAATTATTACAATATACTATAACAAATGTGATGTGAATGTGGTCTCTCTCATCTCCTTCTCAAAATACCTTACTATACTGTTTTGTGAGTAACTGGAACCACGGAAAGCAAAACTGTGTGTAAAGAGGGACTGCTATATATGTATGTGTGTCTATATTATGTATTACCTTATAGAGAGAATTTTATTAGTATATAATTATTTTATAAGTTTAAATTTACAACACTTCTCAATCAATGAGAACAATTGGGTCATGTCAATGAGTAGGGAAAAATGAAATTGGGTTTATTGCAGTCTCCTGTCCTGTTAGCTTCAGCATCAGAGTTAATAGTTTTGGTTTGTGGCCGGGTGTGGTGGCTCACACCTGTAATCCCAGCACTTTGGGAGGCTGAGGCGGGTGGATTATGAGGTCAGGAGTTTGAGACCAGCCCGACCAACATGTAGAAACCCCGTCTCGCGGGGCGCAGTGGCACCTGCCTGTAGTCCCAGCTACTCGGGAGGCTGAGGTGGGAGGATCGCTTGAGCCCAGGAGTTCTGGGCTGTAGTGCGCTACGCCAATTGGGTGTCCACACTAAGTTCAGCATCAATAAGGTGACCTTCTGGGAGCAGGGGACCACCAGGTTTCCTAAGGAGGGGTGAACCGGCCCAGGTCGGAAACAAAGCAGGTCAAAACTCCCGTGCTGATCAGTAGTGGGATTGTGCCTGTGAATAGCCACTGCACTCCAGCCTGGGCAACATAGCGAGACCCAGTCTCTAAAAAAAAATTAAAAAAAAAAAAAGAAGAAACCCTGTCTCTACTAAAAATAGAAAATTAGCTGGGTGTGGTGGCACATGCCTGTAATCCCAGCCACTCGGGAAGCTGAGGCAGGGGAATTGCTTGAAGCTGGGAGGTGGAGGTTGCAGTGAGCTGGGTTCATGCCACTGCATTCCAGCCTGGGCAACAAGAGCGAAACTCCATCTCAAAAAAAAAATAGTTTCGATTTGCTTGCATACATCTTGGTTAGGATAGGTTAGGTTATGCCGCTGTAACAAATGGTCCCAACATTTCAGTGGCAGTAACAACAAGGTTTATTTCTCACTCATGCCATATGTTCATCTGGGGCAGCTGTAGCTCTGCTACATGTCACCTTCCCATCAGGGCCTGGCTGTCCTTGCTGTGCCAGAGGGAAGAGAGAACCATGTGGAGCCACTGCACTGCTGGCTCTTAGCGCTCTGGCTCTAACGTTGACACACATCATTTGCCCCCCATTTTTTTGACTCAAACAAATCACATGGTCAAAGCCTGATGTCAACAAGCAAGGAAATATGATCCTATTTAATAAAGGAGGAGAGACGTCTTGGTGCAGTGGCTCATGCCTGTAATCCCAGCACTTTGGGAGGCCAAGGCAGGAGGATCACTTGAGGTCAAGTGTTGGAGACAAGCCTGACCAACATAGCAAAACCCCATCTCTACTAAAAATACAAAAATTAGCCAGGTGTGATGGGGCATGCCTGTAATCTCGATTACTCAGGAGGCTGAGGCAGGAGAACTGATTGAACTCAGGAGGCAGAGGTTGCAGTGAGCCAAGATTATGACACTGCACTATAGCCTGAGTGACAGAGTGAGACTCCGTCTCAAAAATAAAGGAAAGGAAAGGAAAGGAGTAAAGAATACACACAAATAACAATGTAGTCCACCACAGCAAAATAGTGTAGAAATCTGCCCTAACAGAAAAGCTGTTTGAAATGATAAAAGCTCACCTTGCAATCTTTTTTTCCTTTTTTTTCTGAGACAGAGTCTCACTCTGTCACCTGTGCTGGAGTGCGTTAGTCTGATCTCAGCTTACTGCAACCTCTGCCTCCTAGGTTCAAGCAATTCTGCCTCAGCCTCCCGAGTAGCTGAGATTTACAGGCACCCACGACTACACCCAGCTAATCAGCTAGTTTTTGTGTATTTTTAGTAGAGACAGGGTTTCACTATGTTGGCCAGGCTGGTCTCAAACTCCTGACCTTTTGATTTGCCTGCCTCTGCCTCCCAAAGTGCTGGGATTACAGGCATGAGCCATCGCGCCCGGCCTTCACTTTGTAATCTTAAGACTCTAATTAAATGAATTCCCAAGCTCAAAAGGAAAAGGAGAAAGTTTGTTTCAAAGTTGAATCCCTAAGCCTTGAGATTCGTACTTATCATAAGTCAGACTAGAAGCATTCAATCTTAGAATGAGTGTTAAAACAACCTGTATTATTTGTCACCATGTGATGTGATAAGCATTCACTTTTTATTGCACAACTGTTAATCTGTGATAAGAGTGGGTCCCTAGAAGATACGCCTGAACTTTGATCAGCGTGCAGTTGAGGGCAGGGTGCATGCACTTCATTGTGCACACACCTGGGTAATTTCACATGAGCAGATGTGCCCAGGCCTAGAATTGTTAAGAGGAACTATAACGTGCAGAGCGACACTCTTTCTAGTCAGTGACACATTTCCAAGGTGTTCGAATACACTCATAGACATGGCAGACAAATCCACCCCAAGGTCACCTCGAAGTCTAGCTGCACTGGTTATCATGTGGTAGTTCCAAATAAGAGTTGAGGCCAGGTGCAGTGGCTCATGCCTGTAATCCCAGCACTTTGGGAGGCTGAGACAGGCAGATCATTTGAGCTCAGGAGATCAAGACCAGCCTGGGCAACATGGTGAGGCACTGTCTCTACTAAAACTACAAAAATAATTAGCCAGATGTGGTGGCAATGCCTGTGGTCCCGACTACTTGGGGGACTGACGTGCGAGAGTCGCTCGAACCTGGGGGTGGAAGTTGCAATGAGCTGAGATCATACCACTGCACTCCAGCCTGGGTCACAGAGTGAGAAGAAAGAGAAAGAGAGAAAGAAAGAGAGAAAGAGAGAAAAAGAAAGAAAGAAAGAAAGAAAGAAAGAAAGAAAGAAAGAAAGAAAAAGAAAGGAGGGAGGGAGGGAAGAGAAAGACAGAAAGAGAGGAAGAAGGAAAGAAAGAGGGAGGGAAGAAGGGAGGGAGGTAGGGAGGACAGGAAGGAAGAAAGAAAGAAAGAGAAAGAAAGAAGGAAGGGAGGGAGGAGGGAAGAAAGAAAGAGAGAGAAAGAGAGGAAGAAGGAAAGAAGAAAAGAAAGAAAGAGGGAAGGGAGGGAGGGATGAAGGGAGGGAGGGAAGAAAGGAAGGAAGGAAGGAGGGAAGAAAGAGAGGGCTTTGGCTTGGAAATCCAAGAGGTCAGGCCAATAATTGGAAATCCGAGATCTGAGAGGTCAGGCCAATTACTTATACGGGTGAGGAGGATGAGGAAGAAAGGGTGACCCGCAGACCCACAGTCCACAGGCTTCAGGGAAGGGACGACAGTGATTCAGAGATTAACTGAAGCACCTGCCCACTTCCAAGAAGAGTAACAGCAAAACAAAACACTTCTGCAGGCTGTGTTTGGAGTTATCAGCCTGATAATCTCTGAGATAGTAACGAGGGTAAAGTTCTGGAGGAGGGAGAAGTCTCAAATGAAGCAGAGGAAGAGTTCAAATGGGAGGAATGGGCCAGGTGCAGTGGCTCACACCTATGATACCAGCATACTGGAGGACAAGGTGGGAGCATCACATAAGGCCAGGAGTTCTAGACCAGCCTGGGCAACATGACGAAACCTTGTCTCTACTAAAAACACAAAAATTAGCCAGGTAGTCTCAGCTACTCTGGAGGCTGAGGTGGGAGGATTGCTTGAGCTGAAAATTTCAAGGCTGCAGTAAGCTAGGATTGCACCACTGTACTCCAGCCTGGGTGACAGAAATAGACTTTGTCTTTAAAAAAAAATGGTCAGAATGAGTAGAGAGAAGGAAGGGGAAGGGCTTGTGGAGAGCTGCTGGAGAAGGGAGGACTTTGGGGAAAAGATGTTGAAACAAAATGCTTAGGATGTTTTGCGATGTGTAACCTCTTGCACTTCCTTTCAAAAAACCTTTGGGCACAGAGGCTTTGGGAGTCAGATTCGCGCTGTTTGTGGTACATTGTTGTGTTGAGGCTGGCTCCAAAAAGGCTCATACATCTGAGATGTGTTTAACAGTCTCCACCTAATTCAAGGTCCCTTCTGGTTTCCCAGATGGGAAGAGAGTTATGATAAGTGAGCAATTCAGAGCTTGGGTCTTGGTGGCAGGCAGAACTGAGTTTGAATTCTGGGTCTCCACTTACTTGCCCTAAACATTTCTGAACCCCATCTGCAAAGTGGAGATAGAAACAGTACCCACCCAGCCTGGCCAACATACTGACACCCTGTCTCTACTAAAAACACACACACACGCACGCGTACACACACACACACACACACAATTAGCTGGTATGGCGGCAGGCACCTGTAATCCCAGCTACTTGGGAGGCTGAGGCAGGAGAATTGCTTGAAACTGGGAGGTGGGGGTTGCAGTGAGCTGAGATCACGCCACTCCAGCCTGGGTGACACAGCGAGACTGTCTCAGGAAAAAAAAAAAAGCGAAAACAAACAAACAAAAGGATCAAACTATGGCTAATTCTGTAATTCTGTAACTTTTTCATCTCAAATATAACGTCAACAAATATGTGCTAATTTTATTCAATAGTTGCTGCATAGAATTGCATCATATGAATGTATATGATTATTTAGTTAGAATCCCACCAGATGGACTTCTACGTCATTTTCAATTTTTTGCTGTTATTAAAAAAATAGTGATAAAATCCTTAAAACATGAAAAAAAAAAAGTGAGAAAATGAAGATGACAGGCGCAGCCCAGTCCCTGGCACGTAGTGTGCACTCAACAAAGAGTAACTCTTATTATTATCGTTATATTATATACAATATTATTCTCATTTGTAATTACAAACCCACTGGAGAGAATATGATCAGTAAACAAAATTAGCCAATCTTTTTTTTCTGTCACAGGTCTGGAGTGCAGTGGTGCAATCATAGCTCACTGTAACCTCCAGCCTCAGGGCTCAAGTGATCCTCCCAATCCAGCCTCCCAAGTAGCTGGGACCCCAGGCACACACTGCCATGCCCAGCCAATTTTTAATTTTTTTGTAGAGTTGGGTTCTCGCTATGTTGCCCAGGCTGGCCTACCACCAGCCTCAATCGATCCTCCTGCCTTGGCCTCCCAAAATGCTGGGATTCCAGGTGTAAGGCACTGTGCCCAGCCCATTTAAAACTTGTATCGCTTATTAGAAAACGATGTAACTGCTCTCCAGGTTTTTATGCATCAAGCCCTTATGAGTGTAGAAGTGTGCTGCAGTCATCATTGCTCTACGCAGGTCTGGCATTTTACCCTTTATTGAGTGCTTTACCCTTGATGGCGCCAGCACCCTGTGGAGAAGAGGGATTATTCCCACAGCCTGTGAGCAGGAACCGTGTATTATCATCGTTTCTTCAACAATGCTTGTGGAATGAATAAATGAACATCTGCTAAAGTGAGTCCCCGGTGGCTCCCAGTACTCTGCCATCCTCTGCTTTGTCCTGAAGGGAAACCAGCAAATTACCCAAGTATAGTGATATTTCGTTATTACAGGAGGAAACATGATGTCAACCGGTCCCTTCGTATTGGTAAATATGAGTAAGTAGAAGTCTTGTTCTGGGGAAATGGTGTAAAAAGACTTTCCCATGGCTTAGTAAAGACCATTTTACATGTAGAGGTGTTTGTTTTTGTTTTTGTTTTTGTTTGAGACAGAGTCTTGCTCTGTTGCCCAGGCTGAAGTGCAGTGGCTTGATCTCAGCTCACTGCAACTTCTGCCTCCCAGGTTCAAGCGATTCTCATGCCCGAGCCTCCTGAGTAGCTGGGTTACAGGCACCCGACACCACACCCGGCGAGATGGCTCATGCCTGTAATCCCAGCACTCTGGGAGGCTGAGGTAGACGGATCACTTGAGGTCAGGAGTTGGGAGACCAGCCTGCCCAACATGGCAAAATCTGTCTCTACTAAAAATACAAAAATTAGCCAGGCTTGGTGGTACATGCCTATAGTCCCAGCTACTCAGAAGGCTGAGGCAGGAGAATCGTGTGAATCCAGGAGGCAGAGGCTGCAGTGAGACAAGATCCTGCAACCACACTCCAGCCTGGGCGACAGAGCAAGTCTCTGTTTCCAAAAAAAAAAAAAAAAAGGAAAAAGATAAAATGACAAACTCATGCACACACATGCTGATCTGGAATGCTACAAACCAGCTGAAAACACTGGTTATCTTATAGTCAAATGGCTGGCCACTTTCACTTTCTACTCTAAACATTTGTGTTTTGTTTTTTTGAGATGGGGTTTCCCTCTTGCTGCCCAGGCTAGAGTGCAACGGTGCGATCTCAGTTCACTGCAACCTCCATCTCCCGGGTTCAAGCGATTCTCCTGCCTCAACCTCCTAAATAGCTGGGATTACAGGCATGTGCCACCACACCCGGCTAATTTTATATTTTTAGTAGAGACAGGGCTTCTCCATGTTGGTCAGGCTGGTGTTGAACTCCCGACCTCAGGTGATCCGCCCACCTCGGCCTCCCAAAGTGCTGGGATTGCAGGCATGTGCCACAGTGCCCCGCCTGTGTTTCAGTTTTTAAAAAATTTGTTAATTGTTTCTTTATCAAGAGAAACTGTTTCTTAGTCCACATATTCGTGTTTCATAGTTTTAAGAACCCAAGTCAGTGACAAACTTCTGGGTAAGTCAACCCAAATACTTCATATTCCCAAATCACTTTGCACTCTGAAATATACTAGTCTTCCTCATCTCCTCAAAATCTTTCATGAAATCATAATTTCTGTAGAAATCTGTGCATGTCTTTTTTCTTGGTTCAGCCACAGCAAACATAGAGAGCTGCAAGCCCCGCAGATACAATGAGTACGAAAACAAGACGAACATGCAGGTGCTTGGCCAGAAGGCCAAGTGTTCTGTCTGCGGTTTTGTCAAAGCATGGGAAGCCATGGTAGTTACTGTCCTTGATAGGCATGTCAGCCTCAACAATGTCCTTCCTGGCTGATGGGAAAATGGACGGCTGTGATTGGATTTTTGACGAAAAGACAATAGTAGTTTCATAATTAGGAAGAACAACGACACCTCGTATTTCCACTTTGGAGAAAAGGAAGAAACAGGCCAGGTGCGTGGCTCATGCCTGTAATCCAAGCACTTTGGAGGCCAAGGTGGGAGGATTACCTGAGGCTGGGAGCTCAAGACCAGCCTGACCAACATGGTGAAACCCTGTCTTTAAAAACAAACAAACAAACAACAAAAATTAGCCGGTCATGGTGGTGGGCGCCTATAGTCTTAGCTACTTGGGAGGCTGAGGCAGGAGAATCGCTTGAACCCGGGAGGTGGAGGTTGCAGTGTGCTAAGATCGCACCACCGCACTCCAGCCTGGTAGACAGAGTGAGATTCCATCTCACAAAAAAAAATAAAAAGAAAGAAAGAAAGAAAAGGAGGAAACGGATGCAACCTAGCAAATGAGCATTCCAGGTGGGTCAAAAAGGTGTTTGTTTAATGTGTGTTGCCGGAAATAGAGGAAAGTGAGTAAAGACAGAGACAGAAAAGCAGTGAGAAAGGCCGGTAAGGAGAGGGGCGGAAGGTAGGCTGGCCCCCCAGTGGCAAGAGGAAGGGCAGCCGGGAGGGGACCCTGGGTTAGGGAGGAAGCCCTCTGGGACACGCTGGGGTCCTGAGGGAGCACCTGGGGATGAGCACCAACTCCAATAGTCCTGGCCGGTTTGGGGTGAATTACTTTAGAGGTGGGAGAATGGGGGATCCGCTGTTTTGATAACCTACCCCGATTTATACCCCGTCCTTACACTGCAAACTCTGCTCACAGGTTCTGCCTTCACTTGCTAAGTATATCTGACTTACTCTATGCAGGGAAACAAGAATTTTGGCCGTAGGTGGGAGATCGAGAATCAGGGTTCAGACCTAAAGGAGCTGAGAAAAATGGTCGTCGGCAGAGCTAACCCTTCCTGCCTGCCATTCAATTCAGGAAATGCATGGTGGGTCCAGCAGGCTCCAAGCACAGGGCCCTGGTGCTTCACGCTGGGCATTCGGAGGCAGGAGAACAGGCCTCTCTCTGAAGGGGCTCCCAGCAGGCAGGAAGCAAGGGCACCTGTCAAAGAGCCCTGGCCAGGCAGCATGTGGGCACCGCACAGCTCTTGCTCTCCCGTCACCTTGGGCCCAGGATTTAACCTGTCTTCTCATTCACCACATCTGTAAAACAGGATGACAACAGCGCCTGGCGTTGCGGGTTATTGTGAGACCACATGAGGTAATCCCTGGGGAGCCTTCAGGTGGCGTTAAATGCTTAATAGATGTTAGCGATTGTTCTGCACAAAAGTGCTTCAGGAACCAGCAAAGAGCCGCTGTTAACTCTCACAGGGACTGGAGCAAGCCACAAGGAAGCTGTTATGTGAGTCTTCATGGAGGAGTCAAGGTTTGTTTGATTGATGGACAAAGGTGGGTGGTTTATTGTCAGCAGAAGAGAGGCATGAGAATTGCTTGAACCCAGGAGGCAGAGGTCACAGTGAGCCAAGATCGTGCCCCACTGCACTCTAGGTGACAGAGCGAGACTCTGTTTCAAAAAAAAAAAAAAAAAAAAGAGGCAGGGAATCTATGGTGTGTTCTGTGTGGCAAGCAGTGGCAGGGGAGGATGGCAGTGTATGTGTGTGTGTGTGTATGTAGCAGAGTGGGTGAGAGAGTGGTTGGAGAATTCAAATGTGTGTGTGTGTGCACATGTATATAGCAGAGATGATGTGTATGTGCGTGTAAACAGGTGGTGGAGGGAGGTATGGGGTGGGCATGTGTGTAACAGGTGGCAGAGGGAGCGATGTGTGTGTTTAACAGGTGAGAGGTGTGTGTGTGTATGTGTGCGTGTGTTGGAAGCTGGCTCTGAGCCGCCCTGGAGATATAGGCTGGCTTAAGCCTGGAATGCCCACCTGCCTGGCCTTGGGAAAGCATAGATCAGGCTAAGGGGCTCGAAGGAACGTGGGAACGCAGGGGGCTTGGGAGGTTTTGCTCTTTGCTTTTGAGGTTTCTAAGCCAGGGACTACAGGATCAGATCTGCGTTCTGGAAACCAGGTTCTGGAAGAAGTGTCCCTGCAGGAGAGTCTCAAGGAGCCTCTGGCTGTTGTCTCCCAACTGGTCACTAGAGGGAGGCCTGGGCTCAGAAGTGGCATCATACCCGCCTGTTGTTGAGGGGCTGCTAGTCTTGGGCAGTAACGGGGGTTGCAGCTCCTCACAGCAGGCTGTGCATACTTGCTGGATTACAGATAAGAGGAGGAAGGAAAGGCTAGGCACTGTGGCTCAATGTGGGGATCGCTCCAGCGTACAGGCCTTTTGACCGTGGCTCCGCCATAATGTGAGCTTGAGCCCAGACACAGTTCCCCCTTCTGGAGGCAGTCGAGCTATGGGGAAGCAGGAACTAAAAATGGATGATTCTTTTGAAGTTATTTTAGACTCCCTGACACCGACACAATGGCTTGGTGATGGCTGTGTGGTCTTACTAGACATTGTGTTTTATCTTAAATCCTGTTCTGGGCTACTTTTATGACTCTGTTTACTGAGCACTGCCTAGGCCCTGTGGCCATTCATGTGACTCTTGGAGATTGTTCCCTTTGAGGATTTGTGATTCCTTCCGACCCCTAAGGAATATCCCCTTTCCAAATGTAAACACTTGCTCAATAGATAAGAAAATCACCTGCTTGTTTTGTGATTCTCATGTTCACTTTTATGGCCCCTGATTAAGTACTCCTTTTGTTTACTGGTATTTTTTCTTCTACCCCAGACCTTCTGTGTTGTAACTTTTTGTTCCGCTTTACTGTATAGAATCAACAATGTGGGTTGACATCAGCTGCTGAAAGCTGAAAGTATATATTGAGAACCTATGCACAAATAAAATTGCTGCTTAGGCACAGCCTATTCAGTCCTCCAAACCCCATCTGTCTATCTTCTTTATTTCCCTCACACTTCTCTCCTTCCAGGTTGGGACCCTCTTGCTGGCCAAGAGCCTCCCCGGCAGACGTGCCGATCCCGACAGTATTGCACACATAGCTCCTTTTCCTGGGACAAGTAGGCCTGCTTCATCATCAAGCTCAAAATAAGCACCAAACTTTTTTGAAATGCTTTCCTGACTGCTTCATACTTCCACCTGCAAAATATCAGTAGCTTAAGTCACACTCTCCTGTGCTCTTTTATACCATAGCATGTATCAGAGTATAGAATATGCAGGATCTATTAGCTAATAGATACTGTGATTGCTGTAGATAATCATTTTCTTTTACATACTCTCTAGTACACTACATCACACATAGCAGAATTCAATAAACAGTCTGTGAATAAATGAATGTAGTAGGTGGTTTTAAGTTTCTCTTGAATTCCTGAATATAAGACAGTGTGATAGTGTGAAAATTATGGAAACTTGAAATCTGGCTGCAAAATGTACTAACTGCATGGCAATATCTGCATTTGTTTCCTCATGACTTATTTGAAGATGAAAAAAAATGGCAACCAACAAATATGATGCCTGGCAATTCCATACTCCCTAAAAGGGTCACAACACTCTCTATCCTACTGCTTCTGAAAGAAATGCTCTAGAGAATTACAATTTCTTGCACACGACAATATTTGCTGCATTTACCACAGAAAATTGGAAAAGAGGTGTGAATCCAAAATATCAGTGACTATAAGATTATTGCTTACATTGAATATTAAACATAAGTCACTATAAAATTACTGCTTAAGCCGGGCACAGTGACTCTTGCCTGTAATCCCAGCACTTTGGGAGGCTGAGGCAGGCGGATCACTAGGTCAGGAGATTGAGACCATCCTGGCTAACATGGTGAAACCCCGTCTATACTAAAAATACAAAAAATTAGCTGGGCGTGGTGGCACATGCCTGTAGTCCCAGTTACTTGGGAGGCTGAGGCAGGAGAATCACTTGAACTCGGGAGGCATAGGTTGCAGTGAGCCAAGATCATACCACTCCAATCCAGCCTGGGTGACAGAGCAAGACTCCGTCTCAAAACAAATAAACAAACAAACAAACAAACAAAATTACTGCTTAATAGTAATCAATTACTATTATTACTGCTGATAAACATCAGATCATTACTAATGTTCATAGAACACTTTGTGTTCTTATAAGTTTTAAGAGGAAAATAGCAAGAAAATAAGAAAGTTTGCATTGGAAGTTAAAAATCTGTGACTAAGAAGGTTTAGATACAGCAATCTTCCCTAAGTAAGACAAATTATAAATAAGCAACAACACTGGAGAAAATAAAACCACACAAAAAACAATGTGATCATAAAAACTTGTATTAAGTAGAAATAGAGAAGATACAGAGAGAGCAGTGAAGTCACTTCTCTAGTCCTAGAGTCAAAACTCTGAACTCCTACACTGACATCTCTAAATCTGCTACAACCATGCAATAATTCTTCTTATTTCCACTAAACTATGCTTGAGCATAATCACAATGAACGGTTTTTCCTTGCACTCAAACTAGCCTGACCAATTAATACCTGCTTTATAGGTTTGAGATAATCAAGAAGATGAATGCTGATGGCTAATTTTTTTCAACAGCTCTTATAATGTCTACCTTTTCTTTCATCTTGGCTCCTGACATTCTATTATCTACCCATGAACTAGGTTGACACTTTTAAATGTAAGTTAAATCACAACTTTATTTACTTAAAACTCTTCAATTACTTTCCATCTAACTCTTTATTAAAGTCAAATAACCAAAAATTGCCAGCAAGGCCTTAAACAATCTGCTTATGTGTATACACATGTACTCTCCCACACTTACACATACACACTCACGCTCACACATGTATCTCATTTTCTATTATTCACCTGTCCACAATCTAGTCATAATGGACTTTTTGATGTTCCATCATTAAATGGTGGGTACTTAATACCATGATTATGAAATTGTTAAATTTTTAAAATAAGTACTACTTTAAAGAGTGTAACTTTTCTTCCGTTTAAAAAAAGTGTGTTTTGTGAGAAAAATATTGAATTTGTTATCAAAAATCTTCTGGGGATTCAAGGACCTGCTTTACTATTTGTCTCTGATGTTTACTGAATTATAAAAGGGGACCGACAAAAACGGGGCAGAAACTTGCAAGGATTAAGTGAGATTATGCATGTAAAACTTCTACCATAGTACAGGCATTTCATATGTGCTACAAAATGGAGTAACTAAAGCTTTTTATTTCATCTGCAAAACATGCTTCCTGATATTCAGACCAGTCTGAACCTGCACACTTTTGCTCTCAACCATGCAAGCACATGTCACCAAGGGGCCAGTTATGTTTGTTTGCAAAACTAACCATACCAATTTTTGTCATAAAAATGTTTTTACAAAATATAACAAATAAAATATTTTGTTACAAAATATAACTAAAAAGTACAAGGCATTATTTTTCTATAAATACTAAGATGAATGTTATAGAAATGCACATTAAAAGTAAGCTGTCAAAAATGCTGTTAAAGGGCATGGATGGGATTTTAAAAAATTACATCATAGGAAAATTAACAGCCTTTATTAAAGACTTGAACAGACGCCTCACCAAATAAAATATACAGATAGCAAATAAGTATATGAAAAAATGTTTAAAATCACGTATCATTAGGGAATTACAACAACAATGAGATTCCACTATACACCTGTTAAATGACCAAAATCCAAAACACTGACAGCACCAAATGCTGGCAAGAATGCAGAGAAATCAGAACTCTTTATCACTGCTGACGGAAATGCAAAGTAGTACAGCCACTTTGGAAGACTGGTTGTTTCTTGCAAAAGTAAGCATTATCTTACCATACAATCCA
Organism: Cacajao melanocephalus; assembly: GCA_963573385.1. Lineage (NCBI taxonomy): Eukaryota > Metazoa > Chordata > Mammalia > Primates > Pitheciidae > Cacajao > Cacajao melanocephalus. The sequence goes on along the minus strand of CAUYLG010051820.1, from coordinate 13,181 downwards.
TCAATTAAACTTCTTGGTATTTACCTAAAAAGGTGGAAAATTGAAGTTCACACAAAATCCTGCATATGGATATTACAACTTTATTTATAATTGCCAAAACCTGGAAGCAACGAAAATGTCTTTCAACAGGTGAATGGATAACTAAATTGTGGTAAATCCAAGTAGTGAAATATTTTTCAGGACTAAAAATGAACTATCAAGTCATGAAAAGATATGGAGAAACCGTAATTGCATATAGGTAAGTGAAAGAAGCCAATCTAGAACGACTACATACTATACGATTCCAACATGACAATCTAGTAAATGTACAGCTATGGAGATAGCTAAAGATCAGCAGTAGCCAAGGGTTAACAGAAGGAAGGGAACAATAAAGGAAAGATAGAGGATTTTAGGGCAGTGAAACTATTCTGTATACTATAGTCAGGAACACATATTTATATGGTTTGACTTTGTCCTCACTCAAATCTCATCTTGAATTCCCACCTGTTGTGGGAGGGACTCCGTGGGAGGTGATTGAATCATGGGAGCGAGCCTTTACCATTCTATTCTCATGACAGTGAATATGTATCATAATATCTGATGGTTTGAAAAATGAGAGTTTCTCTACATAAGCCCCTTTTTTTGGCCTGCCACCGTTGAAGTAAAATGTAACTTGCTCCTCCTTGCATTCCACCATGATTGTGAGGCTTCCCCAGCTATATGGAACTGTGAGTTCACCATTAAACCTCTTTCATTTGTAAATTGCGCAATCTCAGGTATGTCTTTATCAGTAATGTGAAAAAGCACTAATACACATGTCATTAAACATTTGTCAAAAACCATAGAACATATGAAACCACAAGTGAACCCAAATGTGAACTATGTAATTTGGTGATAATGATACGTTAATGTAGGTTCATGGAATGTAACAAATGCATGACATTAGTGTTGGATGTTGACAGGGTTGGGGCAGTGCAGGAGGTATACAGGAACTCTATATTTCACTCAATTTTGCTGTGAACATACATAGCTCCAAAAAATAAAGTCTATTAACAAACTAGAATTTCACACCAAGATTACCTCACATTATTTACATTTTTCTCCATTCTTAACAAACAAACAGGAAAACATAGACACAGAATGAATGAGTTTTATGAAAGAATATGCAGAATCCCTTTCAAAAGAAAATATCTTGAGAGCCTACACAAGAAGTTAACATGCTTGTATATATTTTAACTAAATGCAAAATATTAGAGTATCTTTTAAAAAATCATAACTTTTAATTAAGTCATATTAATTAATTGACCCATTGTCAGAAAAGGTAATACAGAATAAGATGATTCCTGTTACATAGATTTGTGTTTGTATATTTATGTGTGTTTCCACATATATTTTATTGATCGCATGCATAATTTAATTTTCAAGTAAGCTATGCTAAAAATATTAACTAAAAATAACTATATCATGTAACTATATCAGTCAGTAAACTTTTCCCATAAATGGCTAGATAGTAAATATTTCAGGTTTTGTAGATCAAGAGTGTTTTTCCCAACTAGTTTGCCATATTGGCACAAAAGCAGCCACAGACAACAGAGACAATAAGTAGGCAGATCAGAATGGCTGGGGTCCAAGAAAACATTTTTCTTTTTTGAAATGGAGTCTTGCTAAGCTGGCCAGGCTAGAGTGCAGTAGCATGATCGTGGCTCACTGCAGCCTCTGCCTTCCAGGTTCCAGTGAGTCTCCTGCCTCAGCCTCCTGAGTAGCTGAAATTACAGAGACATGCCACCATGTCTGGCTAATTTTTGTATTTTTAGTAGAGATGAGGTTTCACCATGTTGGCCAGGCTGCTCTCAAACTCTTGACCTCAAATGATCTGCCTGCCTCGGCTTCAAAAGTGCTGGGATTATAGGTGTGAGCCACCGCCATCTAGCCCAAGAAAACTTTTTTTTTAAATGAAAACAGGAGGATTGGTGAGTTTGGGCATGTGAGCCTTAGTTTGCATATCCTGATGCGAAAAAAGATTGTAATTTAATTAACATTAAAACAATTCCAAATTAATTATTTCTAATAACTTAAATATATGGTATTTATGTAGGATTTTTCTTTTCATAGATATATGCAAAATATTCCATAAAAGGTAGAAATGTTTTACAGACATGATTATATTTCAGGGAACTTTAGCAATATTCTGGACAGTGTAGTACGGTCTTGTACTACATTTTTTAGTACTGTCTGTTTTATGGACAGTGTAGTACAGTCCATAAAAAGGGTGTTGTGTTCTAGAATTCTTCCATGATCAGATGTTTTTTAAGATTTTGAAATTTAAGATTTTCAGCTTTTATTTTAGATATAGTGGGTACATGTGTGGGATTATTACGTGGGTATACTGGACTCTAGTAGTGAGCATAATATGACATAGGTAGACTTTTTAAGTCTTTAGGTCCCATTTATGTGAGAACACACAGCATTTGGTTTTCTGTTCCTACATTAATTTTCCTAGAATAATGTACTCTAGTTTCATTGACATTGTTGCAAAGCACATGATTTTATTCTTTTTATGACTGTGTAATATTCCACAGTATATGTGTACCATATTTTATTTATCCAGTCCACCACTGACAGGCACCTGGGCTGATTCCCTATCTCTGCTATTGTGAATAAAGTGGTAACGAACATACACAACTTCCTGTGTCTTCCTGGTAAAATGGTCTAAATTTCCTTGGGTATATACCCAGTAATAGGATTGCTGTTTTAAGTTCTTTGTGAAATCTCCAAACTGCTTTCCACAGTTGCTGAACTAATTTACATTCCTATCAACGATGTGTAAGCATTCCCTTTTCCCTGCAGCCTCACCAGCATCCTCAGGCTGCAAATGTTCCTAACCTTTATGCTCTGCTTCCTCTTGCACATTTTGCCTCTTAGAAATTTCTTCTTCTAGATACCCTAAATTATCACTCCCAAGCCAAAGTTCCACAAATCTCTAGGGCAGGGCAAAATGCTGCTAGGGTCTTTGCATTGCAAGAGTGATCTTCACTCCAGTTCCCAGAAAGTTCCTTATCTCTCTCTGAGAGCACTTCAACCAGTACTTCATTGTCCATATCACTATCAGTATTTTGGTCAAAGCCATTCAACAAATTGCTAGGAAGCTCCCAACTTTTCTGCATCTTCCTGTCTTTAAAGCCCTCCAAATTGATCCAACCTCTGCCTGTTATACAGTTCTAGAGTCACATTCACATTTTCAGCTACTTTATAGCAGCACCCCAATCTACTGGTAACAATTTATTTATTAGTCCATTCTCATGCTGCTTTATGAACATACCCAAGACTGGGTAATTTATAAATGAAAGAGGTTTAATTGACTTGCAGTTCCACAGGGCTGGGGAGGCCTCAGGAAACTTAACAATCATAGCAGAAGGGGAAGCAAACATATCTTTCTTTACATAATAGCAGGTTGGAGAAATGCCCAGCAAAAGTGGGAAAAGCCCCTTATAAAACCATCAGATTTCACTAGAAGACTTGAAGGGCTCAAAATACTGTCCATTTCTTAGGCCTTTTTTCCAAATTCAGAAGCTTTTCAGGATGAGAAGCTTCAAAGCTAGAGCATGTTTTTTCATAGTTTTGCCGCTATAATGAATCAAATACTAGCATCCAGAAATGAGCAATGGGAAGCACCTAAGTGGACAATCAGCAGCTAGATCCTTAATGATTAGTCATTTATCTAACTAGCTAGCAGTAAAAAAAAAAAAGGTGAAACTTAAGAAAGATAATAGCATCCCAATCACCTACATTTTCTTAATATAAAATTTCTTAATATAAATGTACAGTTAATAACCAATAGTTACTTATAGTTTAAGGAGAATTATTGGATTATGAAAACAGACAAAACAAATAGATCTATATGAGTTAGATATTGGAGTTAGAAGACAAACGGAATGTAGGGTCCATAAACAGTCCAATCTGATTTACAAGGAAAGTAAGTTTCAGTTTTTGGAAGAATTATGGTATTTTCAATGAAAGTTGCTAGGCCAATTAGCTATTTATATGGAAGAAAAAAAATAATGTTAACCTCTTACACATATTATATTATAGTAAAAAATAAATTCCAAAGGGATTTAAATTTAAATAAAATATAAAGATAGCTTCTAGCAATCATGTATATGCATACATGGATGTATACATATACACATGCACATTCCCATCTGTTAACTCTCGGTAGGAAGAGATTTTGAATGAGGTACAGAAAACAATAACCATAAAAATCTGTAAATAAACAAACAATACATACATATACATTGGACTAACTGCATTAAATCTTTCAGTGTCCTTAGAAGCCATCACAAAAGATTGAAAAAGCAAGACAAAAAGGCTGTGAGAAGATTCTTGCAATACATTTATTCAACAATAGTGATAAAATCTAGAATACTTAGAGATCTACAAAATAAAAAGCAAAAATTCAATAAAAAATGTGCATTGTCTTATTTAAGCAAATTTGTACGATATACCAATGACTAATAAACATATGAAAGGTTGCTTTTAGTTACGTCAAAAAATCTAAATCAGAATATGTAAAAGACTAAAATAAAATTATAGAGGAAGCTAACTTTTGGTGAGAATGTAGAAAAATTGAAACTATGATACATTGAAAATTGGAATATATTTCTAGAACTACTTGTAAAATTGTTTGGAATTTTTTCCAAAGTTAAAAATACACTTACCTTATAAAATATCCACTTTTACATACATACCAAGAAAATGGAATGATTATATCCATCAAAAGTATGTATTGGAATCCAAGCAGAGAGTTCTGAATCTCTTGTCATAGTGACTAATTTATTTTTGAAACAGAATGTGGGAAGGTTGAAATGTAGGCTCGCTTTTGAAACAAGGTAGGTTTGTTGGTAAGCAATTAAATTGAGTCTGGCAGCTCCATGAAAGCAACAAGATAAACAAGATATTAGCTAGTTGATTGGTAATAAGCAGGAAAAGTCACAGCTAAGAAAATTTCCTCCTAGGGTTGGAAACACCTTGAAGACTGGCCATTCCAAATAATCCTGTACAGCTACTGGAATTTAATGAAATAAAACTATAGAAATGTTCATTTCCAAGAGCTTAGTGGAAAGCAATAGCACAGTCAGCAGACAATTAGCAGAGCCTAAAAGCTAGGTGTATTATCAAAAGAGGCAGACAGGTTAACAGAGAGTTCAAGGAAATAAACAGTCAAAAGAAGCTGTGCTATGAGTGACATCAGACTCATCATGTACATTTCATTAAAATAGTCCAACTTAGTAACTAAGTAAACAAGTGAAGAACAAGAGAATAGAAGATTGATGTGAAGAATTGCTGCAAAATATTATCTAGATGATCCAGTTTTTAACACAAAACCAAGAAACATGCATAAAAGTAGGAAAGCATGAAAAGTACCTGGGAAGGGAAGACAGGCAAAACAGGTGGCAGAAACTGCCTGGGAGAGGGACTGCATGGTGGAATTAGCAGACACACAAAGATTTTAAGACAACTCTTAAGAATATATTCAAACACCACATGTTCTCACTCATAAGTGGGTGTTGAACAATGAGAACACATGGACACAGGGAGTGGAACATCACACACTGGGACATGTTGAGGGGTAGGAGAGCTAGGGGAGGGATGGCAGGTCGTAGGGGGATTGGGGAGGGATAGCAGTAGAAGAAATACCTAATGTAGATGACAGAGCAATGGATACAGCAAACCACCATGGCATGTGTATACCTATGTAACAATCCTGCATGATCTGCACATGTGCCCCAGAACTTAAAGTATGATAATAAAAAAAGAATATATTCAAAAAAGTAATGACAATGAATCTTAAAAAGTAAAGGAAGGTACAATGACAATGCCTAATCAAATAGTCACTATCATTAAAGACAGAGCAAATGTTTGTTTAAAAAAAAGAACCAATTGGAAATTCTGGACTTAAGATGTACAAAAATTGAATAAAATAGTTATTAGGGTTCCTCAAGAGTAGATGTGGGCTGTAAGAAGTAAGAATCCATAAATTTAAAAACAGAAGAATCAAGATTATGCAATCTCAAAAACATAGAGAAAAAGAAATAAAAAGAAATGAACAGGCCCTCAGAGAAATGTGGCGTCCCCACTATGCAAAACAACATATGTAAATTGGAGTATCAAAAGGAGAGGTGACAGTAATAAGGCTGAAAAGTATTTGAAGCAATAAAGACTGAAAAATCCCCATGTGGAAAAAATAAACAACATCAACATGTACCAACAAGAAGCTCTAAGAATTCCACTAGCAACATTCACCCACGGCACACTATAGTAAAAACAATGATAATTAAGAAAGCCAAAATCTTGAAAGCAGCAAGACAGCCATGACACCAATTACAAAGGAACTCCAAAAAGATTAACATATGATTTTTTTTTTACCAAAAATTATAGAGATAAGAAGCAGTGAGATATTCAAACTTCAGAGAGAAAAACAAAAACAAAAAACAATAGTGACAAATTAATGAAGCAAGAATCTTATATCCAGCAATACTATTAAAAAAATGGAAATACTGACATTCTCCAATAATTGAGACAAAATTGACAAAAACTAACAGCTAATTGACAGAAGTTCAGAGAATCTGTTACATTGTGTAAGGAAGTCTAAAGAAAATTTTTAGCCTGAAAGCAATTGACCCATACAATAATTTGAATCCATATGAAAAGAATAATAATGAGTAAAATTAATTATATTATTATTACTGTATACTAACGTATATCACAAAACCTTCAATTTCTTCAAGTGGTTCGTCAGGCTTTCAGGGTACAAAATCTATATCAAAAAATCAATTGTATATGCATATCCTAACAAGAAACAGAAAGTACAATTAAGAAAACATTTTACATAGAATGCCATAAAAATAAAATTATTAATATTTTCAGATATAAAATTTATATCTAAAAACATTTGTTATGTTGTTAAAAACTTAAAGCATACCTAAATAAATCTAAAGATATTTTATGTTCATGATTTGGAAGACATACTATTTTTAAGAGGACAATACTCAGCACATTGATTTACAGAAATAGTAAAATCCCTATTAAAATACCAGATGACTTCTTTGCTAAATTGAGAAGATGATTTTAAATTCAAAAGAAAATTTAATAGGCCCAAAAAGTCTTTAAAAAAAGAAGAATAAATTTGGAGGCATTACATTTCTGGCATTCAGATTTTATACAAAGTTATTAAAATGGAGACAGTGTAGTACTGAAATAATGGCAATCTGAATAAATGGGATAGAATTGATCAATAAATAATTCCTCAAATTCATATTCAATTAATTTTCTAAAAGGCAAAACAATTAAATGAGGCAAGAATTTTTTTTCAACAAATGGTAGTGAACAACTGGATTGTCTTTTGCTAAAGAATTAAGTTGGGCCTCAATCTCAAAAGTTCCACAAAACTTAATTCAGATGGATCTCAGACCTAAATATATAAGCTAAAAGCCTAAAAGCTATAAAAGTATTATTTTAGAGTAAGTATTTTCCACCTGGAGTTAGACAAAGCCTTCTTGGTATGATAATAAAAGCATAAGAGCAAAAAATTAAAAAATGAAACAAATAGAAACATTGGATATCATCAAAATTAGTAAGTTTTGCCTGCAAATGGCATTATGAAAAAAGTGAAAATTAAAAGTAGAGTAAAATATTTTCAAGTTATTTATCTCGTTAGTGACTTAAATCTAAAATATAGAAAGAATTCTTTAAATGGAAAATAAAAACTATCTATTAAATACCGCAATTAAATGTGTGAATAGACATGTATCTGGAAGACAAACAAATTGCCACTAAGAATATGAAAAGATGCTCAACATTACAAATTCTTAGAGTAAAGCACATTGAAACTACAGTGAGATATCACCACATATCCAGTAGGATGGCTATAAGAAAAAGATGGATAATAATATTTTACAAAGGTTATGGAGAAATTGGAACACTCAAGCACTGCTGGTGAGAATAAAAAATGATACAGCCATTAAACTTTGAAAATATTCTAGCAAGTCCTTAAAAGTTTAACACATATTTATCATATTACCCATTAACTGTACTTCTTGGTATGTATTTAATAGAAATGAAATTTTATGTTATATAATTCATGTACACACCTCTTCATAGTAGCATTGCACATAATGGTTAAAATGTGAAGAAACCCAAATGTCCATCAACTGACTAATGGATAAATAAAATGTAGTGAATCCACACAAGGAAATATATTCAGTGCTATAAAAGAAATAAAGTATTGATACATGATGTAACATGAATTAAGTTCACAAATATTGTTATAAATAAGAAGTAAGCCAATTACAAAATAAAACATATTAATAAAATGTCCAGAAGAGGCACATCTATAGAAATAGAACATAAATAACTTGTTGCGTAGGATTGAGGGTATTGGAAGAAATGGAGTGACTGCTACTGACTAACAATTTTTTTTTCTGGGGTAATGAAAATGTTCTACATTTTCTGGTGATGATTACAGAACTCTTCAAATTACTAAAACACACTCTTATACTCTTCAAATGGGTATATTGTATGATACATAAAATACAGTTCAATAAAGCTGTTATAATTTTTAAAATATGTATTTATAAAAATACTTATAGAGACATTACTTGAAATGGATCTACACTGGAAAAATAAAAAACAGCAAACATTAAAAGGAAACATTTTGATATACAGAGATTAAAATGACAATGTGAACCCAAACACAAGAGACCGAAATGTTTCATTCCATTACTGTCAAATTAAAATCTGTATAATTAATGTTGTTAGAATAGTCATTCGACACAAGAGGTAAAGGACTACTAGTGATTGAAAGGAGGGAATAAAAATTATTTTGAGTTGGCAACAGATTTATGTTTCATTAAATGAGTGCTAGAATTATGTGTATGTTTCTTTATGCAAATTTGTAGCTCTCTATACTATGTGTGCCATTTTATCAGCGTATGTTGTGTTCATTTATACAATTTTTTGAAAGTAATAAAAATATGAAAGTTTATAAAGAAAGCAAACAATTTTCCCTAACTTTGTGTCAATTCAGATAAAGCAATTCACTTTCTGATATGGACTTTTGTTTCATTCTGATAGGTTTAAATATTTTTTAAATAAAAACTTTAATTATACAATGGTTATCATAGTATAATTGGAAGATATAAAAAAGTAAGACAATCTAAGTGATCATCAGGTAATATATTAATTAAATACTTTGTCATCCACAGAAATAAAAACAATCAAGACAGATTTTTTTTTATATATACAGAAAGTTCTTCTTAACATATATAGGTTCTGAGGGAATATATTAATATTTTATATTACACTATATTCCATACTATACCATAATTAGAATAGATACAATTTTTGGTTTGTTTTTCTGATTCACAAATTAAAAATACAAATATATTCTGAATGCATACTAGAACATTGGTTTTGGTGAATGTGTGTGCACAACAAAAAAACTATCTTCATAAACTTGTCATGACATATGATCACCTGGATAATCTTCATAAATGTTTCTGCCAATGCACAAACCCCTTAATTGTCTACGTAATAGTTCTGGTTTTATTTCTGATGACTTTTTATTATTTATGCCTTATAATGTAACCTTTTATTTTAGATTCAGAGAGTACATTTGCATGCTTGTTACATGAGTATATTGCATGATGCTGAGGTTTAGAATATGAATGATCCTGTCACCCAGATAGTGAGTGTAGTACCTAACAGCTTTTCAACTCTTGCCCTCCTTCCTCCCTTTCCACTTTAGTAGTCTCCATTGTCTATTGTTCCCATCTTTATGTCCATGAGTACCCAATATTTAGCTCACATTTATAAGTGAGAACATGTGGTATTTGGATTTCTGTTCCTAGATTAATTTGCTTAGGACAATGACCCCCAGCTGCATCTATGTTGCTGCAAAGGACATGATTTTAATTTTTTATGACTGCATAGATTTCTGTGATGAATATGCACCACAATGTCTTTGTCCAGTCCACCGCTGATGGGCACCTAGGTTGATTCCATCGATTTGTGATTGTGAGTAGTGCTGCAATGAATATTCAAGGGCATGTGTCTTTTTTGTTAAAATGATTTGTTTCTTTTTGGATATATATTCAGTTCTAAGTTCCTTGTGAATCTCCAAACTGCTTTCCACAAAGGCTTGAACTAATTTTCCTTCCTACCAAGAGTGTACAGGCATTCCCTTTTTCCACAGCCTTACCAATGTCGGTTGTTTTTTGACTTCTTAGTAATAGCCATTCTGACTGGTGTGAGATGGTACCTCATTGTGGTTTTGGTTCGCATTTTTCTCATGATTGGTGAAGTGGAGCCTTTTTCATATGTTTACTGGCCACTTGTACTGGCCACTTTGACAAGCGTCTGTTTGTGTCTTTTGCATATTTTTAATGTTTTTTTTTTGTTTTGTTTTGTTTTTTTTTTTTGCTTTTTGCTTGTTCAATTGTTTAAATTCTTTACAGATTCTGGATATTAGCCCTTTGTCAGATGAATAGTTTGTGAATATTTTCTCCCATTCTGTAGGTTGTGTATTGTGGATAATTTCTCTTGCTGTGCAGAAGCTTTTCGTTTTAATTAGGGTCCACTTATCAATTGTTTCTGAAATTTTTTTGAGGAATTAGTCATAAATACTTTCCTAAGGCTGATGCCAAGAATGGTGTTTCATAGGTTTTCTTCTAGAATTCCTATATGTTTGAGATCTTACATGTAAATCCTTAATCCATCTAAAGTTGATTTTTCTTCATGGTGAAAGACAAAGACCCAGTTTCATTCTTCTGCATATGGCTAGGCAGCTATACCAACACCATTTATTGAATAGGAAGTGCTTTTCCCATTGCTCATTTTTGTTAACTTTGTATTTGATCAGATGGCTGTAGGCGTGTGGCTTTATTTCTCGGTTCTCTATTCTGCTCTGTTAGTCAATTTGTCTGTTTTCGTACCAGTGCCATGATGTTTTGGTTACCATAGCCTTATAGTATGGTGTAAAGTCAGGTGATATGATGCCTCTGGCTTTTTTTTAATTAGCTATTCAGGTTCTTTTGGGTTTCATATTAATCTTACAATACTTTTTTTCTAATTATCTGAAAAATAATATTGAAAGTTTATATAAATAACATTTAATCTGTAGGTTGTTTTGGGAAGTATGGCCATTTTAATGATATTGATTCTTCAAATCCATGAGCACTGCATTTTGTTTTATTTTGTTTGTGTAAACTCTAATTTCTTTCAGCAGTGTTTTATAAGTGCCCTTGTACAGCTCCTGTACAACTTTGGTTAGATGTATTCCAGGGTATTTAATTATTTTGTGGCTACTGTAAATGGAATTGCATTTGTAATTTGACTCTCAGCTTGAATGTTATTGATGTATAAAAATACTACTAATTTTCATACATTGATTTTGTATCTTTAAACTTTACTTAAGTCATTTTCAGTTCCAGGAGCTTTTTGTTAGTATCTTTAGGGCTTTCTAGGCATAGGATTTTATTGTTAGAGAAGACAGGTAATTTTACTTCTTCTTTGCCTATTTGTGTACATTTTAATTCTTTCTCTGGCCTGATAGCTCTTGCAAGTACTTTCAGTGCTATGTAGAGTAGGAGCAGTGAGAATGGATATCCTTATTTTGTTCAAGTTCTCAAGGACCATGCTTCTGGATTTGTCCACTCAGTATGATGTTGGCTGTGGGTTTGTCATAGATGGCTTACATTATTTTGTGTTGAATGTATGTTCACTTGATGTCTAGTGTGTTGAGAGTTTTTATCATGCTAGATTTTATCAAAGACTGAAGGAATTCTGGATTTTATAAAATTTTATCAAATACTTTATTTCACATCTATTTAATCATACACACACATATCTATATCTATATATCTATATCTATATATATATATATAAATTCTGTTTATGTGTGAATCACATTTACTAGTTTGCATGTGTTGACCCAAACTTGCATGCCAGGAATGAAGCCTACTTGAATCTGCTGAATTAACTTTTTGATGTGTTATCAAATTTGGTTTACCGGTATTTTTTTGAGGATTTTTGGGTCTAGGTTCATTAGAGATACTAACTTGGAGTTTTATTTTTTGGTAGGGGGTCTTTGCTGACTTTTAGTATTATGGTTATGCTGGTTTTATAGAATTAGTTAGGGAGGGGTCCCTACTACTCAATTTTTTGGAAATAGTTTCAGTTGAATTAACACCCACTCTTCTTTGTACATCTGGTAGGCTATACATCTGATACATTGTATATCTGGTACATTGGCTGTGAATCCATCTGGTCTGAGTCTTTTCTTGGTCAGCGGTTTCTTATCACTGCTTCCATTTCATAATTTGATATTTGCCTAGTCAGGTTTTTTATTTCTTCCTGATTTAATCTTGGAAGACTATCTGTTTCCAAAATATGTCCACTTCTTCTTCATTTTTCTAGATTGTATGCATAAAGGTGTAAATAATAGTGTCTATGGATCATTTGTATTTCTGTGTGATCAGTTGTGATGTGACCTCTGTCATTTCGAATCTAGAATATTTGGATCTTTTCTCTTTTTATTCATTAATCTAGCTAACGGTCTGTTAATCTTGCTTATTCCATCTAAAAAACCATCTTTTGGTTGCACTGGTTTTTTTGTATGGATTTTTGTGTCTCAATTTCATCCTGTCCCACTACAATTTTAACTCTTTCTGTTCTACTATCTTTGATGTTTATTTTTTTCTTGTTTTTCTGGTTAGAACTTTCAAGTGTGATGTTAGATCTCTAATTTGAGATCTTTCTAAATTTTTGAGGTAAGCATGTAACACTATAAATTTTCTGCCTGTTTTGGCTTCTTCCCAGGGATTTTTTTTTATGTTGTGTCTGTTTTCATTTATTTCAAAAAACTGTTTGATTTTTGTATTAAATTCACTGTTTCCCCAAAAGTCATTTGGGAGCAAGTTGTTTAATTTCCATGTAATTGTGTGGTCTTGGGAGATATTTATTTCTATTTTTATTGCAATTTGGTCTGAGAGTATGGTTGGAGTGATTTTTTTTTTTTTTTTTTTGAAAGAAAGGAAAAGAGAGGAAAGAAAGTGAGAGTGAAAGAAAGAAAAAAAAGAATGTACGAGAGAAAGAAAGAGGAAGAAAAAGAGGGAGAGAGAACAGGATTCTTGTTCTACTGCCCAGGC